>PNEQ01003967.1:0-11474 GCA_003012365.1 Medauroidea extradentata
GGCCTTGGACTAGCGCGAGTTTAACGCAGTATAGAGTTAAGAAAATTATGTAGGTCTACCATTTTTGTATTTAAATTTTTTATATATGTACTATATTTTTTATATACTACTGTAATTCCTAATAGCGGACACTTCTCAATACCGGACATTTTTTTATGCACCAGAGGTGTCCGGTATTGGGAAGTTTCACTGTATATATTTCTATAGGCTGTTCAGGATAAACTGAGCAAAGCTTACAATTTTCTGTAAGCTATTATGCCACCATATTTACTATTTTCAATACGAAAACTTCAGTGTAACTATGAACTAGTGTTAACATTTCACATCCCTAAAATCTTTACTTGTACAACCCCAATGAATACTTCCCTCCCCCACCCACTATATTATTACGTGTTGGGAAGTACTAATTTTATTTTAAAGTGAACCACGTAAGTGAAACATAACTGGTATGACAAAGAGCACTTGGGAAAATATGCTGGTATACAATAAATTGCACACTCAGCAGAGCTTGTAATTAATTAAAAATATGTTTTATTGGGCCAATATGTGTTAACTTTTGAGTGTGTTGAAACATTTACACTGGTTTTTAGTTACATGGAAGTTTTCATACTGAAAGTAGTAAAGATAATTATAAAACGGTAGAAAGAAAACTTCACGCAGTGTTCACTTTATTGTGAACGGCCTATACAGATACATAACTCATACTGATTAGTAGTAGCAGAGTCAAATTAAGATCATGCAGGCCAGACTAATGCTTACCAATTTACAGTTAAGTCATTAGAGAAAAACAAACTACAATGATGAAGAACTGTATTTTGCCTTAATGCTCGGCATCAGTAAAACCTCTCTATAAAGACCTCTCATGGTTCCCTAGAATAGGGGTGGTCTTTATAAAGAGGTTTGATTGTACAGTAAACCCCCTATTTTAAAACCCCACAGTTCTTGATGAAAGGGTTGTTATAGAGAGGTGGTTGTTATAAAGGGGTTTTACTGTACAGGCTATTGGTGGGGACTATAGTATTATAAATTTAAAACAAAAAAAAAACATTCTTTCTTGAAACCTTTTGCTACAGATGTGTAAATGAATGTAATAAATTCCTCACATGTTTAATGTAAATTGCTGGTTGTTAAGGGCACTACCTACCTCGAAAGCCTTGCATGAGCAAGCCTAGGGATTTATGTGTTAAATTATATTTGGTGGGGCGGAGACATCTGTCACATTATAGTATATCTCTTTCTGGACAACAACCATTATCTGCATTGAATAAAGGAAAATAGTCATGCTAATATAACTAATACTACATTCTGTATGGTTACAGGAGAATTATTTTATTAGAGTGGAATTCGCTTTCAAATAAGTCATTCCTGCATAAGAAGTCGCATTTCATAATGGCCGTACCTATATTTTTCAACAGACAATACAATACAGTAAAACTTTGTTGAAAGTTTTCCAAGGGATCAGCTGCTCCTGGTGAAGTGTAAAACTTTTTGTGTTGCAATTTCCTCCAGGCTGTGGGATTTTTTACATATATTACATCAATAAATATTCAGTACTATTTTATTTCTTCGTACTAATCCTACAACACTGAAATACTAAGTGTAGCATAAGCAAAGTATTGCAACCTTTTTAACATCTAGGCCTGCCACATTGGGTGCATCTGCTGTCAAAAAAAAAAAAGGGCACTTGATCCTGAATGCATTATTGCGCCGTAGTGGAAGTGTGCGTGCGTGTGACTGTGAAGCAAAGTGAAGGCATGGAAAAAAAAAAGAGGGTGCTTGTTATCAACACTACACATCAGCAGGGCGAGCGACTGGGCAACGGATAAAAACAGCATAACTGACTTAAGTCTGGACTCTTTAACTGCACTGTTTTTGTATTCTCAACTCTTGTCGTATGCACACAATATCTGGGTGTTCCATCGTTAAAAGGGCACAAGTACCGAACACAATAGAGCAGGAAGGTTGTCTTCAAACTTCTTGATTTTTTTGATTAGGTAATTCTTTTGTGTTGCCAAAGGAGCGAGTCTTGTAAACTTTTTTTTTTCTAAGGTTTATTTTTCCACAAAATGCTACGAACATCAAGTCTACACTATCGCGAGAAGGCATCAATGCGACATGGATTGGTCAAATTGATTGTTCGTAGGTGTGATTTTGAGTGATATAAATTTAAACTTCAGTTATTATTTGCCAATTTTTGGGTGAAAATATTTTTTTTTAAGGATGTGTTTTGGTCATATTTACAGTTCAGGGGTGTCCTTTTAATCTGAAAACATCCATCTTTTGATATAAATTTATATTTGAATGATAACTTGTCTTACTTTCTCGCAAAACTCTACAAAAATCTGGAACTCATTGGATACACTTTGCAGAAATAATCCAATTTTAAAATTTAGTAAAGGGGTGGGGGACAAAATTGGTCTCAATCAGTTTTACGAAGGTAGCGATTTTAAGAATGTCATAAATTAAACCATCAGTATTCGTAAAATTTAGAGTCTAGTGTACCCAGTCTGCATAGCGTGGGCACCTAGATCCTTCGTATTTTGTCCCTGCTGGTGATTGACCAAGCATCTAGGTACCAGCTTCACTGCACACTGGCCTAGATCCTCCCAAGTGCCTATATGACCTGTAGCCAGACACTTATGAGTCACGCTCGCTAGTTGATGATGCAAAACTGTTAACATAGCTACGTCTAGAGAGTTGTGACGTTTTAAGCGTGAATCAGATTTCTGTATGAACTTCTTACGCAGGAAATAATAACATACATGTAATGGAGAAAATGGCTGGTCCTGTGAAATGTAAATGTCTTATGTGGGATTGTTTTAAATGATTTTCACTTAGTGACGCACATGAACAAGATTGTCGTGTCTCCCCCCCCCCCCCTCTCCCACACACACGTTTACTATGCACCCTAGAAATGTTTTACGTTATTTTTGAAGAAATGGTCACGCCATGGACAAGTAAATGAAAAAAATTTATACATTTACTGTACATAAAAAAATCTTAACGGGTACAATTTTTTTTAACACCTCATAATTGCTGCACCCCATTTTTCGGCCAAAAGTTTGGTTTATTTTATTTTTCAACTTGCTTGTATAAAAGCTCTCACTTGTTGTGTTAAGACTTAGGTACTTAATGCATTGTTTGTATGCTATTAAAACCGTCAATATTCATATAAAAAGCAATTGGTGTTTCATTACAATTTGTTATTTTTTAAATTTATTTCATTTTATTAGAAGGACACAATGATGTTACTGCTTCTCCTGATCTTTTGGACAAGATGTTTTCCTGGATAAGATGTTTTTACTAGCTGGTTTCTTGAAAATAATGTTATGCGAGTTTTACTGGACTCTAATGCCAGTTTCTGCCATTTTTTTTATTTTGATGAATGTCGCACACATGCTACGGAAGTGTATTGCACACTGTCTACAAAAGTAACAGCTGGTTAGATGTTTTATCCTAGTCTCGCTAGCAAACTAAACCCACCTTCAAAAACGAGTTAACATTATGCTAACACACCTTGAAAATGAACATTTATTTTTGCTCCTAAAGAATACTTGGGGCAAAAGATGGACATCATAACATGAAGCTCCCTTCCTTGTGTCTGTAATGTTGGCATATGTTAAGGGTCATCATTGTTAGCTGCCCGTACTTCTGACAGCAGCGGTATTGAAGTCAACATGTCCCACCAAATAGGCAATACTGCGTCCTAACATCTACAAGTCCCTTGGGAAAACTAACCTCTACGGACATATTTCGCCTTGAGCACTGTGCATTGGCAAACTGATATCACCTCTCAACTGCAATTGGGTCCCTGTGTTTTCTGCTTCTGGGGGTGCCAAAATGAAGGAAGTGACACATTGTGGAACTGTAGACGTGTGTCTAAGCCAGTTTGAACCTCAAATAAAAATTATTGGACTGCGTTAAAATGGTTAAACAGACATTTACCACTCCTTTAGTTGCGAGTGTGCACTGCTATTAATCACACATCTTAATATTTACTGAATGTATGTATCCCTTAACAGTGCTGCCTGCTTTGTAGCTCTGGTGTAAGTAACGTTAGGAATTACATGTTAAATTATATTTGACAGGGTCCAGTCATCTTTCAAGATATCTCTTTCAGACAAACACCATTTTCTGAATTGAGAAGAGGAGAATTTGTTATAGGAAAATAATATACATGAAAAATTACAAATGCTTTGTTTTACAGTGTTTTTGAGAGTTGAAACACTTTTTGCTCACAGTTTTCTGGGTATTGAAAAACAGCCTAAAAATCCTACTACAATTTCAGCCTCACCAAGCCGAAGAAAAATGTTGGTGGTCGCATGTACGGTACTGCATTTCGGTTTGATATGTGTTGAACTCCATCAAATATAATTGCCATGTTCAGGAAACACCATCTTAAACATCCTGTACCAAAATGTGCTGTACTGCTATTGAATATTATAGGTCTTTCACTTTTGGAATCCTGGTTACTTTATTTTCAGACAATTTGTAAACTTTCACTAGTGTTATGAATAAACCCAGTACAGTATGTATATAGATTTCACCGAACTCAAAAGTTAATGTTTGAGGCCACAATCAGCTGTATTTTTTGATAAATATTCTTGTCAAGACAATGCTCATGTTGCCGTGAATGGTCTGTACTTCCTGCTTTTGTCTGTTATATTCTTGCTAACATGCTGTAGCTACAGTATTGTGTACCTGTACCCCAGCCCTTATTCTTTTCCTCTAATATGCTGTAATAACATGCAACTAAACAGGGAAGTCCTAAGAAAAATGCGAGACAAATTACAGTATTTGATTCTAACCCCTAAGGAGCGCTGTCCCTTCTGCAGTAACACATTGCTCTAGTAGTCGTAGTTTTACATGTACTGTAGTTATGAACTGAAATTGAATTGTCGTTTAGAATTGCAGACGTGCTCCAATTACAGTAATTTGCCAAGTTAAACCTCAAAATATTAATACTGTAGTTTGTGTATTTTTAATTCCTTCCTTACAGAAATTTTAGTCAGGTCCCTAGTACAACAATTAGATTATTCAATTTATTTTATTTAGAACTGACATATTTAAATGCGGCATAGTAATATATACACTGTAATTATAGGTAAAGTATTGGTTTTTCATTTTGTTACGTGCAGCAACACATTCTCGTAATATTAGTGTAAGCATTTTTAAATTCTGTGTGCAATTATTTAGTTGAATATACATAGTTTGACTGTGTGATTTGAAAATATTTTTGCAGACCCAATTACATCAAAAAATTTTTAATTTGGAATGTAGTTTTCTAGCGATACAATGCATAATGGTGGTTCGCCCAAGCAGTCGTATTTAGGAAATGATTTACGTGCTTAAGAGTGGTCACTGCTACAGTACTGCAACCAACTAAATGTTAAAAAGAACTACAAATGAAATATTGCACCACCAACAAAACAGGGCATTTCCTGGGTCTTTTCATGGTCTTACTATGCTAGTGCCCTTGTTGATACTTAGCTATAAGTGCTTTACTAACAATGAAACCCTGTTAATAGAAACCTTTTTAAAACAAATTTGTTGTTGATGCATAGTGGTTTTCTTCCGTCTTGGGATACGATGAGAAATTAAATGTTAATTATCATGCATTATAAAAATTTTCCTTGTATGTACGTAAACAACGCAATATCAACTCCGCTATAAAAATAGTCTTTGTGGTAATGAAACTGTTTTGTTTTTGCAGATACATACAGCCTACAATAAATTTCTAACATTTTAAAAGTTCATGCAAACACCTGTTAATACAAAACTCATTCTGAACTGCAAAAAAACTAATCCCTTAATATCTGTATTAAAGAATTTTTTTTTCAATTATAGGCCTATCATCAGTGGTAGACTACATCAGCTGTCAGATTTTATTCCATTAACATAAAATAAATACACAGCAGTTGAAGGAATTATTCTTAAAGTGTTTTTGATTATAAGTAACTGTTAATCATATGTTGAAACCAGAAAGTTCCTGCTTTTTGGCTTGTTGCAGTGTTTGATGACAAGGTAGCAAGTTTAATTTCGTGACCTTGAATTGTTTCTTGACCAGGAGGAAACCAGCCAACCGTTACAAGATGATCAGAGGTTGTGTGCAAGTCATGCAGCCTCGTGAAACGCCGACAGTAGAGAAAAACTTGGAACTAATACATTTTCTGGAACGAATTGGCACCAAATCAGAAATAACGGTAACAAGCATCCGGTCTACGACAATGCCTCCAGCGTCTGTGGAAGTTCAGCGAAGTAGTAGACACGAGTGGAAAGACCAAGGTTGCCGGATCTCGAGACAATTAGCCAGACATGGAAACTATGTGAAATTTAGCGGTTGAGAGCTTCTGTCACACACTTCATTACATGGACAAAGTGTCATTGACACATCTGGCAGCAGCCTTCGCCATTGTGTTGTAATATTCTGCTCTCCTCAAACTGTACATCCCCACCACTCAACTTGTGCCTGCACCCCACTCTATCCTCAAGGTTACGTGGAGGACAGTCGATAGTACCATATAAACCCCTGTTACTTTTTTTGCCCATTTAGTTGCAAGTATTCTGTTCGAGACAATCTTCCACCATCCTGACGTTTACAACTGAAAATGTGTGAAGGGTTTCGGTACCTCTCTTTAATGTTGACGTGTACGTTTGTTGTAACTGTGTTTGGCGGATCACAGAAAGAAATCAAAACTAATCAAGATGGACAAAAAGTAAGAGCTACAGAACATCATGGGTCTAATCTCACAGATGAGAAACAAAGTGAAAGAAGACACAAGCGAAAGTTATTGGATGTAGCAGCAACTCAAATTCTTGGACCAAGCATTTCTATTGCCCATCTGGGAGACTACGGTGGCTATAACGAACAAGGCTATGGTGGACTCGGTGGCGAAAATTATGGTCTCCAGAAAGGTGGTGGTGGTTTCTATGGTAACCAAAACATTGGTAGCTCTGGAGGGGAGGTAGGATTCTACGGTTTGGGAGGTAGCAGAAGTGCTGCCAACCTTGCATCTGCAAACAGCTATGGTGGCAGCAGCGCAGCAAAACAGGGAAGCGGTTCAGATGCAGGGTACTACGGAAATGCAGCAGGTGCACGGAGGGGCCACAACGTCGGCAACGCCTACTACGGAGACCAAGCGTACGGCAGGCGCGGTGCAGCAGTGCAAAGCATCGGTAGCAGAGGTGGGCATCGCAAGGGTCACCACTCTGCCGGATTCCACAACACCTACCACAAGGATGAATCGGGGAAGACCTCGACGTTCTACGATGACGGGGCTGACGAAGGTGGGCACTACAACTACGATGCTCAAGATGGTGCCTACAGAGACGCAGCAGGAAATTTGCAAGGCGGTGGCTTCCAAGACGGTGCTTACCAAGGCAACCAGCAGGCCAGGCAAGGCAACTACGGCGCATCAGCAGCATTTGATGCCCAGCAAGGTAACAATGGTGTCCTCTCTAATGGGCAGTACTACGATGATCAACAAAGGTATGGTCTTGGGAAAAGTGCTAATAAGTATGGTCGCAAAGCATACGAGGGTCAGGAAGGAGGGGGCGGAGCCTACTACTCTGGAGGTGGTAGCGGTCATGATTACGGCCACAATGCAGGAGCAGGAGCTGTGTATCAGAACGGGCCATCTCTTGTAACAGGAGGTTATCTGGTACCCGCAACAGGTTATGGATATTATGACAAGAAAGCTAGTAACTTAAGCCCTCAAGAATACTACCCAGTACAGAGTGGCAAGCTTTATTCTCCGCGGGTAACAGATGAAGCTAGGCATACTGCGAAAGACTTCGATGGATTAGAACAAACTATTAAAGGTGTAGCAACTTTCGTGGACAGAATTCCAGAGCACGAAATTCTATTGTCAGATCAAAATAAAAACCAGCGTGTTTACTTTGACCCTGTCAGTTATGTATAGATTTACTGCCAGATTTTATGAGTTTTAATATATATAAATATTTTTTTTAACTTAACATATTTGGCAAGACCTACTGTTTAGTAAAATTTGTTAAAATTTCACATTGTTGATAAAACTCATGGTAATGCAAGTCAAGTGCTTTAACACCATAACAGTGTAATGTTTTGAAATTCTTAAATGCTCGTTTTATTTTTACAGTTTGTTGACTAATTTCAAAACCTTTTGTTTGGTATCAAAATAAAAGTTGTGTTAAAGGCATTGAGCACCTTCCAACTTGTTATATTATATTTGTGTGTCAATTTCTAAATGTTATAAGGAGCTGCCAGAGCAACAGTTTTGCCATTTTGTATATCCATTTTAAGAAAAACGTAAGAAATTTTACTTGTGAAAATATTCAACTATATGTCTACGATTTCTCCACAAAAAGTTAATCCTTTTTTTATATAACTGTCCAAATTAATTTTAAATGTGGCAAAATATCTGTAGTTAATTGAATTAAATTTTGTTTGTTGAATTTGCCAGTCTTTAAACTTTAGAAAGTAGTAATTTGTTGTCATAGTTTGTGTGAAAAGTTCTTTAACCAAAATAATTTTTTACTTAGTGAAAATTGTACCCCTGTTAATGTTTACTTAACCAGAATTCAACAAAAATATTGACTAATGAGCTTGAAGGTACCCAATATGCTTAAGAAAAATGTTTTCCTTTTAAACCATTTTTCAATAATCAAAAGTTTTTGATGTAGGCCTATGCTTAGCTACGGTTTTGAAGTGATCATAACATCCCTTATATCATGTCTAGTATGCAGTACCAGTTGGCATTACACTCTGTTTGTTGTAGCTTCAGTAAATTTCTGTAGTTCTGAGAGAGGGCACTTACTTTTCTGTGTTGTAAATATCTTGTGCAATGAAGAGTGACTTTTTTGTTTTAAAATGAACCTGAGATGTCCCTTCTGCTATTTATGACTGGACGTCAGTTAATGTAACCAATACCGTATCTACATTTTCAAAGATTTGCCCAAATTTACCGAAGTTATACAGAACAGTGTGTATGTGTTTATTTTTTATGAAATGTAAACATAAACATCTCTTTATATGGGTCCAATATTATATCCCATCATAATGAATCACTCTCCTAGGACATGAGCTTTTATGCGATACATTTAAAAATCATTTAGTACTTAGGAAACAATAAAAAACATCAAAATGTCTACACAAAGTTCCTAATAAAGAAGTAAAAAGTGCTCTGTCAAAATGTCCATGTGAATACATCCACAGAGATCAATCCATTGGCATTAAGAAGTGATGTAATACATTTTGTTAGGATAACATTCAGACACAAATGTTTACTCACAAAACTGTACTTGCAAGCAAGCATAAGTAAAAACATAACTGTACTTGCATGTAGGAGGGCATACAACACAGATGATAACACATTTTTCGTGAGGTTGCAATGTTTCGCTGGCCAAGCTAGCTTCCTTAGGTGCCGAATAATTACACATTTGTCGCCCAAGGAAGCTGGCTTGGTCAGCGAAACGCCGCAACCGTGCAAAAAATGTGTCGTCGTGTGTATTTTGTTCTCCCTGCAAGTATGATTCTGTAAGTAGTTGTGTATCTCTGTCTACACGTTTTAGTAATTAGTAGCCTAGCTGCCATTTCCAGTTTTCTCTTTAAAAACATAATTAAGGTTATTCAAAAGAAAAATATGTACCTCCAGATATACTGCGTCCAGTTGTCATTTAGGACAGAATTTGTCACTAATTCAGTCTAATTGGGACCAAGGCTTGTTCGGATTACCCAATTTTTTGGTCAAATAAAATTTGTACTGTAGTACACGACTATGGAGAACTTGCCAAAATTAATATGGCATCTCAGTTAATATATGCAAGTTCACAAGTAGTATTGTAGTGTACAGTTTATACGCACTGTTCCATTTTGTCATTGCATTATTATAGTGCAAAAAAAAATACTTATACAGTATTTGGTTTTGTATTAATTTTTATATGTTGCTTTTCTGTCACATTACTCATTAAGATTATGTGGATGTTTGGATTAGATGGACTCAACTCTACTGCATTAGCATAACAAATGTTGCAGGAAACCTACAGTAATTTACTGTAAGGTTGGAAATTGTTTCTCAAATACTTTTCGTCAAAATTGATAACTTTCAAAAACACGTGTGTTCATGTTTAGGTGTCTTGAAATAGGATTAAAAAATTGTTGCTTACTTATCAGATTTAAGGATACTATAATGTATGGAGAATAATTTGTTGAAAAAAGTACTGGCAAGAGATAAAATATTCTAATTTTTAAATGAAAGGACTGTTCTCCTATTTTGCTTAAAATAAATATATTACTCTACCCAATAGACTTGTAAATACATAACATGGATAGCGACTTAATTGAATAAAAACTCTCATTTCTCTTTACTTTCTTTTCTAGGTTACTTTTTGCCTCTATGTGCAAAGTTGGAAATACTGTAAAATAAAAAATTAATTCAGTTTTCATTACTATATTAATTTTGTAATCCTGCAAACTTAATTTGAGTAGTAGTCTCCAGTTGTAATGTTAGAAGAAGAAATCCAATAATACAGGAATGTTCCAACTATTCTGTGACCTGGAGGAGGAAGAAGAAGGGAAGTGTGTGATTGAATTACTATTTTAAGAAATCTCACTCGTGTACCATTACTCTCATTCTCTTGCAATGTGATCTGACACTTTGGGTGTTATTGTATAAAATGTTTTCCTAGAAATAAACCAATGTAATTTTGAAATGGAAAATAAGAAGTGGCAAGAAACATAATTTGCACCCTCACCCCTCATGTTTACTTAAGGAAGGGAAGGGGTATTAAAGAAATACAGTCAGGACTCTTTAATACAAACCTGAAGGGACCCAAATATTGCCCTTTTGTAATAAACAAACTTTGTATTGTTGAAACTTAGACAAAAAGTACAAAAATGAGTGCAATAAAAATAGTAATAGTACATACAAGTTTTTGGTTAGTAAATTACTGAGAATGTATAGTTTAAAAACAGCTTTAAAATATTTTCAAGAGAAAAAAGTATATTACAGTTTATGCAAAGTGCAAAACAATTTACTTCATAGCATAATATCAAATAATACTCCAAATATCATAAAATGTTCAGACTATCAACAAGAAAATGCTTCCCAAGCTATAGAAATACCTATTTTTATAGCGTGGGATATACCACTTGCGTCATGGATTCTTCAAATCCATCTGCCAAATGAGACTATGAGATTCCTGCATTTCTGTTTCAAATTTGTATACATGAGGTGCAAAATAATAGTTACAGACAGGACGTTGTGCATTTATTTATTTTAGAAGTTTGTATTAAATAACTTTTTTCATTAGTAATTTCTCTCGTTGGGCCCAAAAACTACTTTGTATTTCATATTAATGTTACATTTCATAATACACAAACCATATAGCCTATATAAGTACATGTTAGTTGAAGGGGCAGAACATTAACTTTGTATTATACAGTATTTCATATTAACTGGGTATTTATTAACGAGGTTTGACTGTAGTACTTT
>PNEQ01003967.1:28348-50197 GCA_003012365.1 Medauroidea extradentata
TTTTTTTTTTTTTTTTTTTTTTTTTTTTTTTTTTTTTTTTTTTTTTTTTTTTTTTATCTTTATCTCATACTAAGATTTCTAGGACGACATAATATTGCAATGGTGTATGTCCACAATAGTATAGTATTTTATTCTGTCCCATTGCAACAAAACATTCAAACACGTAAACTCTAGGTATGTTTGGCACAAAACTGATCATGCCAAAGATGGACAAATTCTTCAGTACCTTGTTGCTGTGCAGCTCTTCCTCCTCCTCCTGCTCATCATCACTCCATTCAATGTCACTATCTGTCTTCTTGTCTTTCTTCAGCTCCACTTTGCCACCAGGGTACACTTTGGCTACATACCCTAGTCTAGTACTCAACTCCCCTTCCACAGGAACAGCCTTTTTAGGCCTTTTAGACTTCACCAAAGGCACCGGGACATCATTGGGAGATTCTAGACACAACCAAAACATGGCAATTACATACAATCACCACATATGTAAAGAAACATGAAATGTTGAAACTATTACAAGGTACAGTGAGCATTCTTGATAGCCCTACTTAAAATCTACTTTCAGCCAGCTCGTATCTTTTTGCTGCTTGTAAATATAAACATTGCCATGTATTTTTATTTATAAGGTTCGTACATACAATGTTTATGTCTACATCATACTATTCCGACAAATGTTGAATATAGTATCTATTCAAATGCACAAATGATCAATGGCAGCTGTAAGTTGTTATAAAAACTTGCTAAGTAACCTAGTATAGAATATAGGTTCATTTCTAATATTTGCACTGCAATCCATCCATGTTCCCTTTCAAATGGTTTGGACACAGTTCATAGATAAAATATCCACAATTATACAAGCAAACCATCAATATTGTAGCAGTGGCAAACTATGGCAAATTTTAAGCGTCTTAAAACATTTGTAAATAATAACTCGATAAACATCTTGTATGTGCAGTCGACCTATGCATATCTTCAATCCCATATTGTAAATACAATACAAGACTAAACAAGTATTCCAGAAATATACATACATGGACAGTGTTACGCATAAACTGGCTACCGTATTTACTCAATTCTAAGCCGACCCTTTTCACCATTTCGGACCATCAAAAATCCTGACACGGCTTACAATCACGCTCAACCATTTTACATATAGTTTCGACCAAATATAAATAAATACGTTTATAAAATGGGCAGTACAATTTCATCAGTATAGATACGGACGTAAACATGAACTAAATTCATAAAAACGCGCAGTTATTGCTAGACGGAGTGTGATCTCTAGCAATATCACGGCCCTCGACAGGTGACGTCACCGCGCCAGCCGGCCCTCGGGCGCGAGCGTGCCGATCTGGCAATGTAGTCGCCAGCGTCCTGCGGTATATGCGTGACACCAGTCCGCTGCGGTATAGCTACGACTGTATCTGCTACTTGTACCTATTTACGTAGTACGTGGTTACTGAGTTTCAAAATGAAGAGAAGACATTATTACACAGCCGAGATTTAAAAAAGTCATCAAATATGCCGAGGAAACATCTAATCTCGTAATTTTTATGCCAGCTCATTCACATGATAAATTCACAATTCCATTAAAGACCTTATTCTGTATTTACCTATCTACCACCTACACATTATTTCTAAAAAAACCAAATGTTTGGGAGCTGGTACGGCTACTGCCTACATAGTTTGACAAAAATTATTAATTGTATAATGTTCAAATATCTTAAATTAATTTCATATTTATTCAGAATTTTCGCATTTAAATATGAAAACACCTAGAACAATTGGTAATTCACTTACGACAACCATTCACAATGTGGAACCATATGCAATCATGGACAGACATTTTTATTCCTTTTCTTTCAAAGGTTAATTTCAACAGTGCTCACGTTATCACTAACTTTTTATAGATGAACTAGCTCTATTAGCTTTGAATGCAATTCTATACAATCACACTGAAAAAAGCACATAAAGTGTTTACTTCAAATCTGCTAAGGTTACCACATTATACAAACTGGAACAACATTACGTAAACCCATTGCATTTAAGTATCTTGTTTGGTCACTACAGGCTCCCAAAGTTCTAAAAAGTAAAAAATATGTGTTCCCAGTGGCTACATTTGGCACTTCTGAACATATGTTTGTTACTGAAAGATTAAAAACACCTGTTTGTACTTTGTTTTACAAACAATTATATACAACAAAACTGTAACTGATGTACCAATTATTCTTACATACCGTACTGTTAATACATTGTAACTTAACTATGTAGTACGTACATCTCGTGACTTTGATTACCAACTCCATACTACATAGTAAGTAAACACAGTTCAGTAACACAGGAAATTTAGAAAAACATTTTCTCAGTGCACATACACATAAAAACAAATTACATTTACCTATAATATCAACCCAACTTTCTCTGCTACAAATACTAATACACATGTGAGAGAACTACAAGAGCCGTAAAACAAAATTCATCCGTTGAGTCTTAGGAAAAAAATGTAACTGCAAATTAATTAAAACTTTACCAACAGTAATGAATAATGTTACATTATTTAATGGATATTTCACAAATATAAATTCAAATTTCACCATCTTAGTATACTGTCATTCTGTAGTTAGAATACACAACTGCAAAGTTTAGGCGTGTTTAAATGGAAAAAAAATTTATCATTTCAGTTTTTCCATTACGACATTTCTAAGTCAAAATTCGCATGTTTTTACTCCATAATTACCGGGAACACCAATGCAAATAATTAAACTAAATAATTCACACTCAAACTACATATCAGGCTACAGTTTGAAGTATACAAAAACCTATTTTAAAATATACACCCAAATACATATAAACTCCTTGCTTACACTTCTCAAGGGACATGGAAAATTTGTTGTAAAATGCATGAAGAGGGACATTTCTAACATAAAAGCAGCAAATGGAACCACAAAAAATAGGTGTAAATTGGGGAGAAAATGTAAAAACGGGTGGTTGTAAAAAAGGGGTTCTACAATATTCGTATGAAAAAATTAAATGGCTAAAAGTCTTTTGAAAAATCCAAATTTCAGAATATTTTATTAAAACAAAAATACATTGTAATAGGTTTTTATTAGTTTCAATGTGAATTATGTATGTTGATTCATTATGTTTATTGGTTTTCGTGGTCACAAAGTAAACACAGGAAATTTTTACTTTGAAATGCCATTATTAAATAACTGGACAATATTTTTTCTTTTTTCGTAACAGGAAAACGTATGTCCTAATAACACATAACAAAACTTTATACAAATATAGAATTATGATTATTTTTTACCCACGTGAACACTCGTAAGTACTACATGTTCATAGTAATCTTCTTCAAAGTTATCAACAGTAAAACACTACGCTACGATCCACACCTATGGTATTATTCTAAACATGAGCTATTTATTGCAATTGTAATTTCAGACTATTGTTTATTTATTGCACTGTGTTTGACATTTTGTCATTTAGAAGACAAACTGTGCCAGAGTTGCGGCTGTTAACAAAACAAACAGTAAAAAGTTGTAAGATACGAAGAAGGTGAAAATTACTAATGTTTTAGTAGGTAGAGTGACTGAAAGTATTACATCACATGCTTTCTAAAAAAATGACAGCACCATGAAAAATTAAAACATGCCCGTTAGAAAGCACTTTACTACAACTTGCTGTCTTGTATGTCACATAAACACAGTAAAGGTAACATTGCTATATGTATTTTTAATTGTTTCTTCTGTTTTCCCATTAGGAGCAAGTGAAAATGAACTTAACACTTGTTAGTTGCTATATTATGCTGGTTAAGATTATTTTTTTCCCCCAACTATGAGAGGTTATTTATACTTCTGGGGTATCATAACAGTTTCTAAATATGTTTTAAGTTTAGTTTCATGTTGAAGATAACTGAATACAGAACACAATAATTGGTTCTGTAGAACTTTGAGCAGCTCGCTTCTTTAATATTTTCGGGGGCAAAAGGAAGATACAAATCGATGGTGCAGATGCAAAACCTCGTATGTCAATTTTTGGCAGTATTTACATTTTTACACATTGTTCCTCGGCAATAACAAGAATGTCCAATAAATTATTTTTTTTCCAAAGCACATTTTATTGTATTGATGCAAACTAAAGGGTCGTAAAATTCCTTCCACGCCAGTAAGATTTCATCTCCAATTTATCCGCCCATCTGAGCTCTTTCCAATTGTGACATACGAGGTTTTGCATCTTCACCGTCGATATGTACGGCACAACTATGCTAATTAAGAATCATTTTATTCGTAAGACATACACCCATCAAACTAAAATCAATTCTGTATGTCCTTTTTACAAAGTGTTTTATTGTATTTCAATGACAAACCAGGATGAAAATAAATACATAACTTAAACTCAATTTTGAACTAATTTGTGGTCAAAATCAGTTATATTCCGAGTTTGCAAGAGCAGCAATCTTTGAACATTTCAGAGAACCACGAACAGTCATAAAATCAAATTTCTATTGTACTTCACTATTCCTCTGGAACAGAAACACATATGTAGGTTATAGAAAACAAACTTACTTAAGCTGACATACACTGGAATGGCCAATGAATCTGTAGTCTTGATGTACACTGTAGACACATTCTCCCACCCACCAGGAAATTCTCTTGATAAAGCAGCAGCCACAGTACAAACATTCTCGACAACCATTTCAACTTGCTGTTTGGTGTGGCCAACCTACAAAAAATTACCATATAAATAATTTCTATACATTACAAAGGTAAGAAATCTACTATAAGAATCAGCATTAAGAAGTTATTTTTGTCGTAAGAAGCAAAAATTTTTGGGTTCTGCACTGGTTTCTGAACACTGCAGTATAGATTTGAGAGAGATTATAAGAATGGTAAATTACTGTGACAAAAAAAAACAATTGACTACGAGTACGCTAGCATAAATATGTGTACTAAAGAAACAACATAAAACTTAAAATAACTGTAAATGAGAGTGATAGTTGAAACTGTTAATGTTCTGAACCCTTTGAGCAGTATTAACAAATATTTGCGTGCATACTACAGTTTTCAATAAAGCATATGAACAAGTAATGCTTTGGTTAGTACAGATACAATACTTATTTTTCCTCTTAGCTTATAGGTTTTATTTGCCCCAATAATTAATACAAGTGCTCCACTCCAAAGTATATACAAGATCGTCTACTGTTGCCTGTAAATATACTTCTTTCTATATGCAAACACTAAACACTACCGAGTACATCTTTCCTATAGTGATGCAGATGCAAGAATACCTGTAATAAGCCATAGAAAATAACTTTTAAATAAAAAATACTCATATTTGTAAACAATTACATTACAGCAAATTCAGAAAGTAAATTGTGGATTATTAAATAATTTTATGTACTATTCTGGCCAAGAGTTGCATCATCATGTGACCAAGTCGTATGAAAAGTTAAGATTTTTAAACTATGAGAATTGTTAATTAACAAAGCACTTGCCTATTCTTCATTCGAGGAGGCCGAATTATTCGGTGAAACATCGTAAAACGTGTTTCCGTGCATTATTAGCCATCTTGTTAATACATCTACCTATCAAGCTCCACACCTGAATCTTTGATTTTAATATTTAACTTAATTACATTAAAACCCCTCTATTAAGACCCTGTTTACGACAACACACTCTCTATTACAACCGCGTCGCTAAGAACCATGAAAAATTCTGGCCGAAAAAGTCTAAATTTGAAGAAAATTGGTTGAAAAATATGTTTGTTGCACTTTTTATGGCCACGCTGCACTGCACTTTTCTTGCAGAGCACTGTACTGTAAGTAGCGCACATCTAAAAATAGATGCCACCCCTTCCTAGCTGTCAGCGCTAGCCAATAAGCAGCGACTCCGCTCGCTCCCTTCCGACAAAGACACAGAATGCTTACGCGAGGCCATGGCAGATTGTCTTGCCATAGTTATCTTTCGCTTGTTCGTGGATGTATTACTCTCACTCTCTCTTTGCTCTCTTGGGCGCTGTTTTTGGATTTCTCGTGGTTTATAGTACTGTTGACTTATTTTGCTTGCTTTCCTTGGATTTTGATCTGGTTACATTTTTGGTTTCCTTTTATAAATATTCTTGACGACTTACGCGTGTATTTTGGACACAATTTGGTTATGATTTTATGAACAATTGTTGACGACCCGCGATGTTTTATTTGGATTTTGATTTTGTAACATTTTGCCTTGCTTTTGGTGAATAAAGTTGGTTATTCGCGTCGATTACATCTTATATGAGCATGCCATTTCAAGAAATGAGTGGAAAGTGAACCAGTTTGCCACTCATGAAGTAGGTACGAGATCATCCAGCAAGTGGATGAAAACAAGACTCCAAAAACTGAAATTGCACGCCAGCATGGTATCCCGAAGTCGACTTTGTTCACCATTTTAAAAATGAGAGAAGAGATAATAAACACAGTACAAAGGGAAGGCCGCAGAGTTCAGATATAAAATCTGAGACACACTGCTTACACAGATTTAGGTGACATTGCTAGAATGGTTCTGTCAGATTAGATCACAAAATCTGCCTGTAAGTGAGCGGATGATGCAAATAAAAGCCAAGGAACTTGCCCTGAGGTTAGGCGTTACCTAAAATTTCCGAGTGGGTGGCTGAAACCTTTTAAAGTGCATCATGGAATATCCAGCAAAAAGGTCATTGACGAAAGTGTGTCAGTTAATCCAGAATCTGTGAGTGAGGGGTTGCTCATGTGCCAGAACATTCTCAAACGCTACGAGCCTTATGATGTGTATAATGCCAACGAGCTAGGATGTTTCATAATTTAGTGCCAGATCACATCCTAGCAGTAAAGGGACACATGTTCAAGGGTACGTAGAGGAGCAAGGAGCATCATCCTTCTGTGCTGCAACATGAACAGCAGCAACAAAATGAAGCCCCTCATGATCAGAAAATTCAAAAAACCAAGAGACCCCAAAGGAAACATTATCCCATGCGACTATGACAGGAACAAGAAGGCATGGATGACCTCTACAGTATGCACAAGGTGGCTTTGCAGCTTTGATGCAAAAATGGGTGTCGCGAACAGAAAAGTCGTCCTCTTCATCGACAATTGTCGCGCACAATCCGAGCTCAACAACCTCAGAAACATCGAACTAGTGTTCCTTCCGAAAAACAACCATTACCACCAGCTTGCTTCAACCTCTGGACTAGGGATAGTTCAACAGGTGAAGCTGAAGTTCCGGGAGATACTTGTGCAGAACATGGTGCTCAAAACGGAAACAGGGAAGGATTTGATGAAGTAGGACATTTTTAAGGTGATAGAGGCAATTCTTGCCAGTTGGAGAACAGTGAAAAAACTACCTCCGCCAACTGTTTCCACTATGCCCGCTTCGTTGTGCCAGTCAATGAAGAGGTTGCCATCCATGTACCTCCTGCTGCTGCCAGCTCCGAAGACCCGGACAACCACCACCACTTGGCGATGAGCCGCAGCAGGGACCATCGACAACGCCTCACCCTACTCTTATGGCTGTCACTCAGCAGTGCAACAAGGAAACATGGCAGCAGTTGGTCCCTGACTCCACGTTTGAGGAATTTGAGAGCAGACGACAATGTTGCAGTGTGGAGTACCCTCGACGACGCTGATGAGATCCAGGGGCAGGAGTAGAGTGGCGAAGAAGATGGGGACAGAGACGCAGAAGAGCCCGAACTATTTGTGACAACAAAAGATGTACTCAAGGTAGGGACATCTACGCCACAGTGCTACGGCAGCATAACGCAAGTGAAGAAATGTGGTCACACTTTGCCCATTTACAAGAGTTCAGCGAACAAAGTCTGGTTCAAAAGAAAAAACAGACCACAATAAAAAAGACTTCAAGAAGTTGGGAGTTTATTACTCAAAGTTTTGCTTATATTTTAGTGGGTTTCTGACGACAATTTAATTTAAATTATGTAACGTACTTATTACTCGTGTAAACGCCTCGTCCTAATTTTGAGATATATTGGGGAGAAGCAAATTAAGGCGGCCGCCTACTGGCACGTGTGTTTGAGTGAGTAAGGTACGGTGCTACGGCCGATGATGTCCGAGTCATATAATGCCGCATCACCTCTATGCCTAGGCGTGCAGTCTTATCTATGGGACTTTAAGCAGGAACCATATTGTTGTATTTAAGAAATCACTAATGCACTATCCATTCTGAGTTTTACACACATCCCGTTTGTATATTTTTAGCTATAGCAGCCTGAAAAAGTAGTTTTTAAGCTATTTGACACCCCTAAAATTTTTTTAATACGTGTGCTGTCTTGAAAATGACATTGCTTAGTCGTAGATAAACCGCGTGAGCTCATGGTTACTAGTTTCGTCAAAAAAAAAGTTCTTCCGACATGCTGCAATGATATTTAGCGCAGGTAGGCGGCCGCCAAGTTATTCTTACACAGTGGTCACGCGAAGCCGCAGGCTACAAGATAAAGACAGAGCGCGCCGGGCGAATGATAATGACAATGAGAGGGTTTTATGGCCCTTTAACATCTCACGTCTTTGGAGCCAATTAGAGTGATATGGCGAAAACACAACACAACACCCATGCCCGAACCCGGATTTGAACAGAGGATCCTTCGCACCGCAGACCGGCACCTTACTGACTGAGCTATGAAGGTTGGCGGCCTGGCAAAGCTGTGTGTATCTATAATGTCATGCTAACAATACTAACCGCATGTAGCATTGCATGTAGCAACAAACAACGCAAAGCAAGCCAAGTGCTACAGCTACTGCTGTGCAGATGAGTCTGGTATTGATTGCCTGCAAGACGGGGCATACATCTTGCTCCCGCAGACTGGAAAGGAGAGCCAGCTGGCCGCCCTCCCCTCGCTGACTTGCCTCTGTCATCCAATCGCCTACTTACCATTCTGGCCGGCCTCGCAGTAGACACATATTGCACAATGATACACAAGATTTTCAATCGCTAATTCACAGTTTGTCGTGGAAACATAATAGAATTTTAAAGTCACTATCATTTAACCCCTTCAGTGTCAAGTTTTTTTTACAGTGTTTGAAAAAAATGCATCAAACAATAAATGTGTCTTTAGGCAGTAAATATAGTGCTGTCAAAAATTATTTTTTAAAACAATATTTTATTTTTTTTTTTAAATTTTTAAATTTCTTTTTCTAACTGATTTACAGCCCAACATATCTCGGGCAAATATCTTACAGGGTTAAATAATCAGCAGCATGTGTTTTCAACACATCAATGAAGATGATTCCATTGCCCACGTTTTTATACCTAAATTTTTCCCCGAGGGTTGGGAGGGCGGGCGGTATATCGTACTTGGTTTTCGGATATTTTTCCCGGGTGACATCTGTCTATTAAATACTGTATGTGTAGGGGTTAGTCAAAATCTCTCAAAATATCAATTACGATCCTCCCTCTGTTACAAGGGACTATCCTCGGAAACCTTAAAGGGTCATAATCGTGAGAGTCTACTGTAATTGTCTAGCAACCTTTGTCCGCCCTTATCAAATACACAAATAAAATAATAACACTGACCATCTCAGGCCTAATCCAGGAATGTAGGCAATGCACTCCTTTTCTATCTAGTTCCAATGCCTCTGATCGCCACTATTCAACTTATCATTCAGCATTAATATCAGCATAGATATCTATACTAACAAAAAAAAAATAATAAAATAAAACTATTTAAACGCTGGAAATGGGAGACATAATTCTGATCCATGGTTTAGTGGTTCCACAATACAGTGTTTTCAAGGTACAACAGTCTTATTTATTCAGACTGGAAGTATAAAATGTCCTGTGGTATAAACAAATTTGAGGTACAATGGGCTTTTACTCAAAAGTGACCAATCTGAGCAAAAAAAAAAAAAAGGCAGCAGACTAAGACGCCCAAACCTAGGCCAGATCTCAGCCAGAGACAGTTAGAACAAAGAAAATATGTCTATTTAAGATAGGTATGAAAACTAAAAACAAAAGCCAAATTTGTTTTATGCAAGATTAAAAACAAAAGTGGCTTTGACCCTGTCAATTGCAGAGGACCTCGAGTTGATATGTCTGAGCCTGCTCTACTCTTGGATAAAAACCAAACTTAATTTTCATTGCTGTCTTAATTTTCATCACAGAAACAGTTACCTTATAAAACACATCAGAAACATAATTTCAAATCTCACCTGTACAATGAACGAATCACCTTTTCCGTGAATTTGCATAGTTGTCTTTGAAAGTGCTCTCTCGATATTTTCCTTCAGATTATCAGCACGTAAACACACTGGAATGGCAGTCCTATAAAGAAAATTCACGTAAGTAACCAATATTCCTAAAATTTGCACAATACAAACAATGTAAATTGCAACAAATGTGACAAATCACATGTAGAAAAACTCAAAGAACATACCCTAATTATACGATTTTTATTTAAATAAATTAAAAATTTTTCAGCTGATTTGCCAAGAAATTTCTGGATATTGAAAAAAAATAACAGTAAAGACATCCTGTAGCAATGTGAGCCACACCAAAATAAACAAAAAAGTCAGTGGTGTAATGTACGTTTGACAGCTACTGAGCCATACCCCCATATAATTTAACATGTAATTTTATATCCTTGGTCTCACCAGGGCTTTAGGGAAGCAAAAGCCCTGAATGTGTCGCAAAGCTAGGTCGCCCTACACTGTGCAGTGTATCAAGAAAATTCAGTTTTCATAACAACACTACCTCATATTGTACTTTCATGGCAAGTGTTTACGAATAACACAAGAATTAATGTATGCCTGAAGACGATTTCAAAATTTTTTTTCATTTCCATTTCTTATGTGTGTTCCGTAAGAGAGGAAACTGCTAAAAATGGAGATCATCAGTGCTAGTTATAACTGTTAAATTTCCTATACAGCAACTTAAGTGTTATCTTTGGGCATGCATCATATTTTTTTCTACGAGGAATTCCACGACTACTATTACGAAACAACTATAAACAGTAATTAATTAATGTAAAACAAAGGACTAGGCCGCTAGGCTATCAGTATGTACAAAAAGACAGAAGCACAAGTACTCACGTTTTAGTACTTGACAGATACACACACAAATAGGACAACATATACTCCCAGAAGCGTGTATTGCGACATTTCGCTTCTTAGAGCAATTAAGTCAATTGTAGGAAATTCAAATATGACTACTAACACATACAGCATGTACATTAAGGCAATGCTCTTTAGTTTCTACGATAACAATTTTTTAAAACTTAAACAAGTGTAGACATCAAAAATCTGTCTAGCAGTTTTGTTTAAAATGGTTTTTCGCCATGATAGCTAATTTTTTCAGAGATAGAAATAATTGTACATATATGGTTTCCACTAAAAAGTCAACTAACCATAATTGTGTTCATTATATAATTACTGTAGCTAAAATCACAGAACAGTATTTACTGCCTTAAAAAAACCAGCCAACACGAAGAAGACAATTTTAAACAAAACAGCCACACAGATTTTTTTACATCTGCTCTCGTTTACGTGTAAAAGATTAATGTATAAACAAGATAGCATGGCCTTAAATATAGAGAAGACTGACCCAAAGTGGGTTAACTCTTGTCTAAAGACGTACTGGCCAGTAAAACTACTGTATTTCCATTGCAAAAGAAAGAGAATAGGTAAACAAGCAGGCAGCAACAGCACATAAACAGAACAGTAAAAACTGATTCAATCTTGAAGCTGCATTAAGTTATTAAAGAGCTTGTTTCAAAACACAAGAATACTGCCATGATACATTCTGTCATTTCACCACACTCTCATCCTTGAAAAATATCGGTACCCTGTACCCATAGACTGTTCATATTAATGCAGGTATAAAATATGTAATAAATACATAGTTATGTAGTAAAATGTGGTTGTAAAGCAATTACAGGGTTGCTACAGAATTTCTAGATCAAATTTCCTTGACTTTTCCAGGTTTTCCAGATAAAAATTATGATTTTCCAGTAATTTTTGTGGCATTAAAAATCATTATAATTTAACTTAATACATTGATATAAATTAAATTAGCATGACTGTTTTAAAATAACTTTTAATAAATGTATTACAGACAGTTACTTGTGTTCGACACACTCAGTTACCACAATCCAGAGAACTGTAATAAGTTATAATTGACTGGAACTATTTTTAAAATTAATTGCTAAGATAACATTTTCATACAGTGAATGGTTGTGCAATTGTCCAAAAGTCAACCGCTAAGCATGCAGCTATGAAGATGCAACTCCAGCCCAGAAGTCAAGCTAGTCAATTAGACAACGACCGCAAAAGACTGCAAACTCCTATTGTCCAGTCTATTTGGAATTTCTAGTCACCAGAAGCAATTTCCCTGACTTTTCCAGGTTTCCCTGACCAATTTGAAATCCCCTGACTTTTCCAGGTTTTTCAGACCTGTAGCAAACCTGAATTAAATAAAATATATTTCTCAACTACAGTAATAACACCACATCTTAAATTGTAAACATACTGTAATACAAACACACTTACTTGGGTGAGAACTTCAAGAACTTGCCAAAATGCTTAGCTACCCTATCACCAATCCTTGCGTCCGTAAGGAATACATCAAACTGCTGACACAGGCGTCTCTTTTGCTCAAACTGGCTGTATTCTGTCAGCAATTGTTTCAGAGTAATTATCTGTTGCACAAAAAAAAAACTGATCAAATATACTCAGCCTACAAAGTACACAGGAACATGAAAAAGAGGAAAAAGAATTACATGAATTTTATTAATGCTACACATTTCTTTAACCACATTTCTTTTTAGTTATTACAAAAAAATTATGGGAATAATACTTAACAAATTACATACAGTCAAACCATATTATTTTTACATAGAAATACAGTACGTAGATTGAAAATTAAACATTTTAATTTTTTATATTCAAGCCACTTTACCTTCATAAAGTACTAACATCACAACAGTTATACCTACCATTGCCTGCCAAATTACATAAGGCCTGTGCAAGACTAGGTTTATCACATCACAAAATAAAAATGGTTGGGGATGCATGCTTTCAAAATTTCTGCTACAACCGAAGGTTAACAGGTAATTAAAAGGTGACAAAGCATATGTAATCTTTATTAATTACTTAACTGTACAAAATTGTTTCCAGCGTTACAAACTTCTAAGGCACAATCTCCGACGCTGGAACCTCGTGCATTTAACAGTGGCGCAAGAAATCACGCGCAACGAATGAGTAATTCTGGATAAATATTTACTCATAAAGCTGGCAAATACCATTATCTAGGATTGTCATTGAGTATTTTATCCATATTAGCTTCGGAAAAAGCGTAGAAATCAATTTATATTTTCAACATTTATTTATCTACCATGCACTCTTAAGAGGGCTCAAGGTGCCCAATATTGACCTCGTAAAACTGCTGTCTCGTAAAATCAAGTACTCACAAAATGGGGTAAGGTGCCAGAGTGCCCGAGAATGACCTCATAAAATCGGGGCTCTACTGTAGTTGCACAAAAAGGAAGCAACCCACAATTTTGAGACAGTCATACCACGTAAAAGAAGAAGATCTAAAACATGCACTAAAAAAGAACAAGCATTAGTAGCTTAAGTAAAATAAGAGCCTAGAAAAAGTGGTTCATACAAGGTTTGAATAACCACAGTAAACTTTGACCTTGAATATGTCAGTTCCAGTAAACTATGAGTTCCGTTTTGCATAACTACATCAAATTACTGATTTACCAGTGCACTCAAAATATGTTTACAAATTTATTGAACACAAATATACTTCCAAAAATAGCTTAAAAATTCATAATTTTTTTTTACTCGTGCCAAAAGATTTCATATAATATTGTGTATTTAAGGACTTATATACATGGAGAGAGGTGGATAAAGAAATAGTGTGAGAAACTCACATGCACACACCAAATTATTTTATGCACACATACATGCACACACAGACACACATACCTACATACAACAGCAAGATTTACACAATTACAAGCATTTTAAAAAATATGTTTCCATTTATAGTCATTACACTACCAAATAAGAAAAATACGGCAAGATATAAATTTCAAATATGAGAACTACTAACCTGTGTTATTTGAGTGATACCTCTCTTAGTTAAACGTTCTTTGTGATGCTCTGTTATGCGATCTACATCCCCTTTAAACTTCTTTGGCCTGTTGTCTACAATAAGGCAAACATCAGAAGTGTCCGTTACTAGGGGGTATGGGAGCTTGCTGAAGAAATTGGAAACAAATTGATACACTCAACTTCATGCATACTTCACACAAAAATTATGTTACAATTAAAATAATAACATAGTGGTTAAGTTTATGTACAATTATATATAGACATATTATACAAATATTTAATATACTGTACAAAAATACTAATACAAACTGAAAAGCTAACTGACAAATATTGAACAAGAATTCTCAGTATTCTGATAGAATAATAATATAAGATATTTTCCAGTTAAGCTGGTGATAGTACATTTCAAAGTTAAATTTCCATTGTGTAAAGTTTGCGCAACAAGAGAACTTACTAAACTCCTAGCCAATAAAAAGTGCAAAAAAAAAAAATCACCTGACACAAACAGAGAGAAATTATCCTTGATGAAAATAAACAGTCAGTAAAAAGGAACTGTATTCATAAGCTTTCAACAAGAGCTAGCAAACAAAATTTCGTGCAAATCTGACGGGACAATTTTGTTTGTTGTAAGTTATTGTCCAGATAAGCAGTTTAAATTAATTGATTTTCCTGAGTATTAAATGTGACTTTACATTAAAAATGACAGCAAAATATGCCTCTTGCCTACTAGGTACAACTTAATATTAGATAGCAAATGGCACAAGTAATCACAGGTAGGTACTCGTGGATAGACACTCATAAAGTTGGACAACACATTTTTTTCTCGCAGAAGCGCGACGTTACGCAGGCCAAGCCAGCTTCTTCAGGCGGTGAGTGGAAACATACTGAAATAGTGCGAGTTGTGCCAGTTTCTATCTAATACTGTATTTACCCGATTGGAAGATCAGTAGGGTTGTGCGATTAGGATCTTTGTTTGAGGAAATGAAAATTAAAAATGTGTTACTCAATTTCATGAAATTGAAATGAAAACGATTTTGTGAGAGCTAGTTTTATACCGTAATGTTGAAAATGGTTTCACTGTGAATTTATTTAACTCGGAAATTCACATTATCACTTACATAGTGTTGTACAATTAGTGGTCGTACAGTGTAACTGTAGTTTTAAAATATTCCTGCAAAATAAGACTTCCAGTAAAGGCCTGCAAACATTTTAACGCTGAAGTTGTTTCTAACTTAATTGAACATATGATAAAAAGTCAAATATTCATGAAAGTCAAGAATTTTTGTTTTATTACACTTTCGCAGAATAATTTTCTTACCGAAACTGAAAATTCAGATGAGTCACTATCATTTCATTAGAATGTATGTTTGCAAAATCCTAAAGACAAGTTTTTTGACAGTAAATGAATTACAAAAATAAGAGGTCATCTAAAAATCAGGGTCATCTTAGTTTCGAGACAAAAAAACACTTTTATGCTCCTGAGACACAGAACCACCTTCAATCCATGGCATCTCACCAAGCCATTACGTATTCAGACACGTGTTGATTTTACCGGACATGTTTTTGATTGCATAATGAAGTGAAAAGAATTTATCACAAATAAAAAGTCACTTACGAATAGTTTCAAGCCAAAATATTTAATACACAAATGATATTTAATATTCTCAGAGGCAATATTAAATTCAGAGTAAAAAAATTTTTCTCCACGGAACTGTTACTTTTAAGGCGGTCGTCATAAATTCAGGGTTGACTTCCATTCAGGTAAATATAATATTAAGTTAAAATAAACTTTACATTAAACATGACAGCTCTAGTTTCCTAACAAAAATTAGTGGATAAACATAGTTCATACCAACGCATTCTTTTCGAAGGGACTTTTGGAACTTTGGCAGCTGCCACTTGCATCAGGATTGGCTGCGGATCATCTCCGAAGAGTTGATTGTCTGCAGTTGTAGTCTTTTCAATAAGTAGCAACAAAGCCTGAACTGCTTCTTTTATCTGAAATTATGTACATTATTTCTACAAAAGAACTGCACATTTAATTTTGAATTAGGTGAACGTATCTGAATCAACCTTTCAAAACATTCCTTAGCCATGAAAGAACATAATTTATAAGGCATCAACTAGTTACAATATGGCCAAGAAATTGTTAAACTACCTTTATGCATAGAAGCCTGTCGTAGAGAACTTTTTATTCACCCAGTCTGCATAAATTAATGACTAGTCACACCCAGCTCTTTTAACAGTTTGTACCGCCTCAGCGTTGTGCAGCCAGTGACAACGAATAGCGCCATTCAGGACCAGTTTATGGCCCGCAAGCGGGGCTTACAAAGAGCAGTATTTGAAAGAGCAAACTAGGATATAAAGGAGTTAATTTACCAAACAATAGGTATTTGCCCATTTTCAAAGCTAGGATGGCTGTCACCCAAAGGCAGCACGAGGATCACCAAGTTGGGTTATGCACGTAGTGATAAATTCATAATGAATGTATTAAAAGTTGCATCTTTCTTTTCGTTGTTGACAGTAGAATAAAGAAAGAGAAAGAAGGAAAATGGTTCAACATTCCAACACAAGTGCACATAACCTGCAGCAGAAGCTAGAATGTAGAGTACCTGTAGGAGTTCCCAGGTTTTGTCCCTCATTAACAGATCAAAAGTGTTGTGCTTGGTGAAATTGGCCATTGCGAGTGTGATAATTACTAGTTCGAGCTTACCAGGTCGGAGGAAGGAGGACCCCCAGTCAGGTAAGACAACCAACACCGAAGAACCTACGTGGCACAGACATGCTAAAAAAGGAGAGGAAATCTCTAGCTGCCACTGTCGGACATCTGCAGCTGGCTTCAGGGAGAGCGGTCCATGCCATCAGATCCAAACAGGTGTTTCAAGCACTTCAGTAAGCCGTCACACACATGCATGCACCATTTTACCACGCGACCTATTTTCAGCTGGGCACCCCTGTACCTACCCTAGACGGGCCAAAACGACGGGTGCCCACCCATAAGCATTGTTTTAAGTGAGCATTCTTTTTTGCATACAGTATAAACATAATGAGATCAAATTTGAGCAGTTTAGCATAAAAATAATAGGCGTGTATGATGAAACACAGTTCATGTGCCGATACACAGGTCTCTTAAAACTAAAGACTTACAAAATGGAAATAAACAAGATACAAAACTCATTTTCCACATATAAGGTAACAATATTTCTACATAACATTATACTTTCATACTTATCAATATACTGTAACAGTGAGTGTTGTTTCATACCTGTTCACGTTTTATGAATTCCTCATTCTTTTTCTGTGGGGTTCCCAACCGTTTGTTTCCTGTAGCAAAAAACATACATTCACTATCACAATGTAATTTAAATCTGTCCAAACAATAAAAATATTGTCAAAATAAAGAATACAGAACTACAGATCACCAAGTATTACAGAGGTTAATATTGAAAAACTACAACGAAAATACTTGAAAACAATTTTTTGCCATATTTCTGAGCAATGTGTGTAGATTTGTAACTGTGTATTTACTTATTTAAGATATTTGTTCTGGGTTAAGATTTTTTTTTTCATGTGGATACTATGAAGAATGCTGACATGTGCCCACATATTATCACGAGCCCGAACTGACAAGACTAACCTTGAATTTAGCTCTATTACTGTCTGCTTTTAAATGTATATACAGTGGATTCTATATCCACCGTTTCTCATGGGACTGACAAAAAATTTCAATAGATGAGGGATTTCAATGGATATGATCTTAAAATGCTGTAAAATAAATTAATCGGCCCCAGATTGTGTTCCATGGATGCAGGTATTTCAATCCATCAGGTTTCAATACATAGAGAATCCACTGTATTATGTCATTTATTCTGTATATTGTAAACATTATCTGTCCATTATCTTTGTGCAAATATGTACACAAAAAAGCTTCAAGGATGCAATAAACTAAACTAATGTATGTAACATTTCTTTAGAATAATTTCTTACACTAAAATCAAAGTAAAGAAAATACAACATAAAAAACAGTTCATCAGAAACACATCACACTATTAAAACTATTTTCTACGATTAACTTGAGTGCCACTTTACACCCAGGGATTGTTTTGGATGTCAGACAAAACCAGGAGATTATTCCAGGTGTCGTTACACAACTGAGGACCATTCTGAGTGTCAAGACAACACTTTGATATTACTCCAAGTGCCTGGTTGCTCAAGTATTGGCAACGCTACCATCATAAACAAAAGAATACTACGAGAGAGAAAACTATTTCTAATGACTTTGATACAATGTAACCAATCAAGTCAACACTCTCTGCAGCTGTGTCACCAGCCAAGCTCGTTATTATTGTCCAACACAACAAACTATCCGAGAAGATTCAGACTGGTTTTGTCTAAGATAACTTGCATAGTAAATGGGTTGCGAAACACTATCAAGATTAAAAGTTACAACAATGCTTATGTCTAGCTGTGCAAAATAATTACAGTCGTCGGATGAGCTGATAGAAAATGTTCTAGATGACAAGAAATAGTGAATTTCTCACATTGTCCAATAGATTTAGATTTAGTTTATTGCATCCTTAGATCTTTTTTTGTGTACATTTTTGCACAAAGATATCGGACAAGTCATATTTACAATATACAAACAAATGAATAAATTACTTAAGTTATACATTAAAAATTATACACTAAAAGAGCGAAATTCAAACATTTCTTGTCGGTTCAGGCTCGCATGTAGGCTCACGTCAGCATACTTCATAGTCCCCACATGTAAAAGAAAAGAAAAAAACAAGAGAAGAAACAGAATCTTAACCCAGAATAAATATCTTAAATAAGTATCTACACTGTCATAGATCCACTCAAATACTCATCGACTGTGTAAAAAGAATTAATGATCAAGAAATCTTTAAGGTGTTTTTTGAATATTTTTGTGTTAGCTAAACATGCATCTTGCAGGTGCCTGGGGAGTTTGTTGAACAACTTGCAAGCTGTGTATGAAGGACCTTTTTGCTGTAAGGTCAAGTTGACAAGAGGCATGTGTAAAAGGTTTTTACTTCTAGTGTTATGGTTATGAAAATGTTCATTTGTGTGGAACAACTTCTGATTTTTGGAAATGAATGTCGGCAATGAGTAAATATATTCACAAGCTAAGGTCATTATTTTGGAACTTTTAAAAAGGACAGTTTGAGACAATTAACAATAAGTTACTGTATACTTCAAATAAGTTGGTGACTGTGAGGGGTGTTGGAAGGTTTAAGGAAGGCACTAGAGGACTGGAACTGTGGGGGTGGGGAGAAATCTGCTCGCCACCGGACAATAGCCCAATTGCAAGTATAAAACTTATTATTATTATTATAAAGAATCACCTAAGATAAAGCAAAAAATTATTAAAGAGAGACTGATTGTCCAGTATATATTGCAAGGGATGAACAAAAGGAACTGGTTGCAGAATTATCGGGCAAATATCAAGGAACCCTACTTATCGTGTACGAACTATGCTACTGATTTTAGAGGTACATTATAGTTTTGACGAAAATTGTTTCCACAGACAGTAATAATAATAAAAATAATAGAAAATCTTACATCCACAACTGGCCTGATGCCCAGTGGGAAGTAGACTCCTCCCCATCTCCACAGTACCAATCCTTCAGTCCCCTCCTAAACCTCCCAACCCCCTCAGTCTCCAATACCTCCCGCAATGCATTTCACTACCTCACCGTCCTCACCAGCATTGACTGTCTACCCCTCTCCGTTCTCATCAACACCCTCTGCACACTGTTGTTTCCGTTAGTAGTCCTTCGTAAAAATGTTATTTGTTAGGTTAGGTTATTTTTGGTTGATTGTGAATAGACTGCCGGCTGAATCGGGCCTTATCGAATTGCCAATGAAATTAGTATTAGAATAGACTTGTATTTTCATGTAGGCTATCCACCGACAGGTTCATTTAGATCATGTTCCTAATGTAAAATTAATATCCTGCTGTGTTTCTACGTGCTTAATTTTTTTTAACCATCAAACATACCTGAAACAGTTTTCCTTTTTTTTCTCCTAGGGCCCCTTTTACGTAACTTTTTGCTGAAAATGCCTTTCTCTGTAATAACCTTTGGAAGCCTTTCCTTCACGCGTTTCTTCACATCTGTATTTTTCGGTGGTTTTAATTTACTCATATTCACTTTTAAGGTTATGACAGTACAAACGAAACCACGACACGAGACCAAACACCAAAGACGAGCAAATATCGGATATAGCACGAAACCGCAACATTGAGGGGCGGAAGAAGCTATTTCCAAGGCTCTCTGGTGTAGCCTATTTGAAATTGGTAGGCCATTTTATCTATAGTCAAAACATTAGGCGTATTTTAGCGTTTACATTGGTAGCGGTACCTGTGAACAGAGCATTTTAGCGTTCCTGTTTACAAGGGTGTTTGCAAACATGCTGAAACCAGGGTGAGGATATTTGCACGTTTCTGGCAACCGAGTCAGGAAGACGGTTACAGGGTTTGTTCACAGGATGTTTACCGTAACTTTCATTTCCTGCTTGGTTCGAACAAATCTGAAATCAAAACAAACTGTATTTATGTGAAATATGGACGAAACTTAAGTTATTTTAAAATAATATGATGCAATATCAATTTTCATCATATGCAGGTGCATAATTTAATTCATTTCTACAATTTATTATTTTGTACATGTAAAAAAAAATAGTGAAAGCAGTCTATTTTCCAATAAACGTATACGTGAAGAAGTATTTTTCTTTATGGGAGATGCAAAGCAACGCTAGGAGCAGCACTGTCGCGCCTTGCAGACGGCCAGAATGGTGATAGAAACGTATTTTTCGTATGCGTGGCAATGGAAACGCGAGTTTATTTTCATTTTTAAGGGCTCGTGTGGATAAATGCAGGCTTAAATTAATGTATATAAAACCAATATTGAACACGACGAACTATTTAATACACAATATGTAATAAATTGTTTAATATATCCCATATTATTCATTGAAGTGTGCATTAGAAGCGACGCGGAATAAAGCCGCATGGAGAGAGTGTAGCAGTAAACGATCTTGTTATGCGGAAAATACAATTTATAAGAAAAAAAATTAATGTAATCTTTTCGGAAAACTACAAAATTGATTAAAATTTGTGCGCACGAAAACTGTCCGTTTAGAATGCTTATAGGTTACATAATGCTTGAAGGTTAGTTCATGCGTTGTTACAACATAATATATTACTATTATCGTTATTGCAAGTAGACTAATTCTTTATATAAAAAAGGGATAGTATGAGCTTGTAATTTTAACGTCACTAGATATTTACGGAACGTTCCGCAAACGTAGTTTCGGAAAATTGTTTGTAATATTTTTGTAGGAAAAATATCCACTTTTAAAAAATATACGTAACACAGAATATTATTTTTAATAAGACACGCGTGCTAAGTTTGTATTTTAACGCTTACAAAATGAATAGACCGTCTACGACTATATCATTTCAACAATTTAGTATTCAGTAAATGGACGAGGTTAGGCCTAACTTCGTTAGTTCTAAATAAACCAGTTAGTTATAATGAAAGAAACGTGTTTGATACAATACATACAGAAATTGGAAAAGAAAATACAAATAGGTAATACAGAATTAGTTTGGAGAATACTGTTTATAATATGAATACAATTAGATTGGCAGAAGTTGCGATGTGTGAAAATGACAACACTCGTAACTATATTTTTACACTGTTACCTATCGACAGTGCTCTTTATATACACACAGAAACATATTTTTAATA
>PNEQ01003968.1:0-20715 GCA_003012365.1 Medauroidea extradentata
ATTGTCCACGATTTCAGCAGGCCCTAATATTCCACAGCAGCTTTGCCTAGATGAAATAGGTACTGTAGGTATTGTTTTAATATCACATACATGCACACATATTATTTTTGTATTTGTCCTTTTTAAAAATTCGGTTTTGCTACCCTCCCATAGCAAGCCGCAGTACATGAGCCATCGTCTCAACTCTCCAACTAACAGACCGTCTAAATTTATACAGACAAACAAGGCTCCATGAACATTATTTGGTCTGAGACTTATCAAACACCGCCGAATCCATGATTTATATAAGTTATTTTCTGACTATTTAAAGAAAATAAATCGTCCGCCCATTCAAACACAGCAGTCTGTCGCGATTGTTTGTACTTTGACAGCTGATTCTACCCATGATTCAATGTGCGAATGCTCCGGGCCAAGCCGTCTATTTACAGTGTTAATTAAATTTTATTGGATCAAATTTTTCTTGAAATTTGAACTTATGGAAAATAAAGCTAACGAGTTTTCTGAAATAAAATGAAAATAAAGTTTTAATAGGCTTACCTTACACAACTTGCTGAATCATTCCGCAATGTAAAAAAAGGACATTGTTAAGGTTTCAGATGTGAAAAAATTAAAAGAGAAACATTAAAAATCACTTATGATATTGTATGGTTATAAACTCAAAAATAAAATTAACAACAAAGAAAAATCTGGTCAAAAATGAAATGTCAAGCAAAAAGTACACCAGAATTAAAGGATTACTGAAATGCTAAAAACTGTATTCTTTGTAAGGCATAGTAAAACATTCTGTGCAATCAAGGGCGACCTTTGATTAAAAATTTGTGAGCAATAAGTAAGTTGTAATGGCAAGAAATGTTAACTATGTGAATAACATCGCAGTTCATGCTTATGTTGAAGAAGAGCCTTTTCACATCTTTCCAGAAAAAATTCAGTTATGCAGAAATTTACAGTGCCACTTGCCTTTATGTAGAGAGGGCATTTACTGCTCTCACAATAATGCTGTCTGGCCGACGATACATTGTTACTGTAGATAATTTTGGAAAGTTGGTTATCACTGCATTTTAAATTAAAACAAAAAAAAGTAACTCAGTTTCCCGGACAATTACAAATGTACCTAGCCTATACTTTGTGTATATTGTGACTGTGAATACAAATGGATCACTTTATGTTCCTCAGCGTGAAGAAATAATTGACTGGTGAACCTCTGAATACTGCTGAAATGTAAGTCATTAAAGGAATGACTGTTGGTGATGGATTGTTTATTATAACTATTGTCTCAGATTGTATTTTCAGGGACTGTAAATGGAAAATATATGCTACTTGTGTGTGAAATCACCATCCCAGTATTGCTCATGTACCTATAAAAATTTTTTTTTCCAGGTTTGAAACTTTTTTGTTTGATAAACATATGACTTGGGTTGCAGAGTAAAATGTCTTTTCTGTATTACAATGTTTTTTTTATGTTTTATAAATACTTCTACGATGTTTGCACAGACATGACAGTATCTATTTGCTGCTTCTAGCCTGCTGCGACTGCGTCTGACTTGTCGACTAAAGTACGAGCTGTTCCTGCCATGAGCACAGACCATGGGGCCGTGGTGGCCACCCACTATAACACACTAGAAGAGAAAGGACTCGAGGAGAGATGCAAGAGTAGAATATTTTATCTAAGGAATTTCAACAACTGGATGAAGAGCATGCTTATCAGTAAGTGACTAATGCTATGCCCACTAAAGTTTAGCATTACCAGTTCTGATCAACTGTCACAATCAAGATGAGTAGCAGTTAAAAAGAGTATTTTGTTAACTGTAGTTTGAGAAGCATTGTACACATTTTTTTCTTATTTACGTTCAAGCCATTGTTGTACAGTGCTCACACCACAACAATACTATCTCTTGATCTGTGGAGGTCGCAAATTTTCTATGTTTTGTTACTTGACTGAGAGTAAACCATTCATAACATCATTTGCAATGTGAAGCAGAACCTATATTTTATATAGTTATAAGTGAGTGGAGGGAAACACCCAAATTTATTGATTACTACTAAATTGTTGAAGGTTTATGTTTATGTAGGTCTATCTACAGAAATGATGGTTTTAAATTTTGAGCTGAGCATAGCGAACAGGTTTGAAGTATTATGTTACCAATATACTTGTGTTTTGTACTACAGTTCTGGGGCCAGAATAAATTTGTATATTAAGAAAAATATGTAATTCAAAGAGTAGGTTTCCATGACAAGGGTTCATAATAAGTATTTAAGAAAATCTAGTTGATCCCTCTCTCTCCCTCCCCCGATTTTACCCCTATATATCTGAGAAATGGCCCAAAGGTTTACCCAGAGATTTGCATCCATGTATAGCCACTGGCATAAAAATGAAAATAATATAGAATTATTTATGATTGCATTTTAAAATGTACAAGTCTTAATAGGGCCTAGGTACTTGACGTATGAACAGTTTTGTAGAATGCTTCACTTCTTTTGTACGTGAACCGCTTAACTTATTCCAAATATATTTATCTATGAAAATGACCCAGTCGAAACTACACTTATATCATTTAAATAATGCAGCTTGCTTTAATAACATGCTTTGAGGGCTATCAAAGTGGCCTAAAATAGCTTTTTTGGATTGTTGTAACTTAAAACATACAACCGGGGTTCCTGATAACACAATACTAGAAGCACGTATTAAACTTTTACTACAAACTCTCTACAAATAAATTGAAGGGTTGCAGTTTTAAGCCCCATATAAAACAAGAGTAACACAAAAACACTTGCACACCACAACTAGCAGTAATGCTGCTGTGACCGTCGAGTGTGATCCTTATTGTTCACCTCCTTCCTTTAACATCATCATTGTTGTAAGTTACCTTCATCCTTGTCAGCCCGGCCGCTCCATTTCTATTTATTATTCGTCGACCTCACTGCCAGTCTTTGCGTTTTCTCCAGATTCCACACCTTCAATTCCACAGACGGGTTCTACTCTGCTGCTGCATACTTCATCATTGGATGTACAATTTAATTTATGTCTTTTCCTTCAATGCTTTTGTATCTCTCTTTAGTATACTTAATAGCATTCCTAATACCTTTTTTTCTTTAAATACCACGTTCTCTACCTGCTTTCTCTTCTCTAGGTCACCTTGCAACATTATCCGTTGGTAGGTGCTTATATTCTGATGTTTCCTCTGTCATCTGCCCTTCCTCTATTTTCTGCCCTACCTGTCTGTATACTATATGACCATATTCCTAACGCTCTTCCTCGTGAACCTCATAATCTTTATCTTTCTCATATTTGTGGGCTGTAATTTGTTCCCTTCAGTCCACAATCGTGTCTTATCAATGTCATCTTGCAATTTGTTCCCTCCATTCACCTCCGCGTATAATACACAGTCATCGGTAAACATTTTTATTTGCCACCCAGTTTCAAACCCGTATCATTTGACATTATCATAAACAACAAGGGACCCAGCGCGCTTCCCTGTGGCACCCTTGACGTAACCTTTCTATCTAGCAGTAGAATCTCCTATTTCTACCCTCTCTCTCTGTCCCCTGAGGAAGTCCCAGTCCATCTCATTACAAATTTCATCAGCAAACCATCAGCTTTCCTCACTAACACCTCGTGTGGTACATTATTGAATGCCTTCTTGAAGTCAGTGAAGCAGCCATCTACCTGCTTCCCATTAAAACTGCTTGTATCAGGTTCTCTAATAGCCCAGCCAGCGATGTTTCGCATGATTAACTCTACATATATCAATGCTGATATTCCTTCAACCAGTTCCTTTTGCTCATAAGCTGCACTGCTTACTGGACTACCAATCTCTTCAATAGTAACACGTAAACGTTGGACTCGCGCTCTGGAGGACCCTGGTTCGATCCCCGGCTGCGGCCATCCTGATTTTGGTTTTCCATGGTTTCCCTAAATTGCTCCAGGCGAATGCTGGGATGGTTTCATAATAAAGACCATGGCTGACTGCTCTCCCTGTTCCTGTCATTGTACCAAGTTGTGTACCACAGTCTCTGATGACCTCGCTGTTTTATGCTTCCTAATACAGTACCGTATTTGTCGGCATATAGGACGACCCCACATATAAGACGAGTCATGGTTTTGAAGGTACAGAATCTTGAAAAAAAGTAAATTACTAATTTTGAAATTCCCGACAGAAAAATATTTTTTTCCTTTGCCTGAAACATTAAAAACTTAGTTTATATATTTTCAATGCATTTATTACCAGCATTTAAACATCATAATAGACACATAAACAAATAACATTGTCTACTTCTGCCCTCCGCACGCCCAAGAGCCAAGGAAATGCACGGCGGTGGCCGGCGATTATCTCCATTTGCCGGCAGGTGTGCGCGACTTGGCAACGCCGGACAGAGGCACGCTGCGCACTACATGGCAACGCTGGGCAACAGCAGCTGCTTGCAAGGTCATCGCATTACTTTGCCCTGTTGTCCGCCAGCCTAGCACTAGACGGTAGACACATGAATGTGTGGTACGGTCTCTAGATCCACGTTTTTTCCGCCCGAGAGTCTTGTGCTTGCGAGACAAAGGATGAAAGCATGCGGACCTAGATCCTCGTTTTCTCCGCCCGAGAGTTATAAGCTGGCAGGACAAAGTATCTTAGCACGCGTTCGCATCGATCGCCGCTTCGCTGCGAGGAAGTGTCCTTTATTATAAATGAAGTTCATCAAAATTTCGTACCGTAAATTTTATTAAAATAAACGGTGCACTTGTTTTCCTCTGTGACGAAAAACGCAATTCCTTGAAACATCATACAACTCCACAGCTTACAGCTTAGCTTTGAAACGATTTTTGGCTACCAAAAATTTTTGCACCCTCATATCAGACGAGTAGCAATTTTTGAGGGCCAAAAATATGTAAAAATTGTCGTCTTATATGCCCGCAAATACGGTAGTTAACTTCCTAAGTGGTTCTTGGTCTCCCATAGCTTCACAATTCTAATAATCCTGATCCTCAAACACCGACAAGTACTTGGCTGGCCGCGGTTCTGCCTTTCCCGTATTAATTGTTTTTATAACACTAGCATGAAATACCTAACTGTAACTACTATTTGAATTTGCAGGCTACGTGGAAATCGTAGAATTAAACATTAATTTTTGTAAGTAGGCTTTGAAGGCGCTGTAACTAGAGCTGAATATTGCCTTAAAGTATTTCATAACTCAAAACACACTCCAGTTTGGTATTAGGCTATTTCATGCCACATGACATAAACAAAACTAGTTGAGATTTATATCAAACTTTGTGAAACCAATTATATTTGTAACCGTGCTTACAAGTTGTTCAAAGGTGCAAGTGTACATTTTGAATTATAAAATAATGATGGTTTTTCAAAGTATTAAGTGAACAGGAAATTGTTCAAAGTATAACTTGGCAAATAATTGTTTTTACATATTCTGGTCTTGATAACTAGGCCTACTTTAAAAACAAATAAACATTAAAAGATATTATATGTGTTATAATATGTGTACAGTTTATAAGTCATTGAGACTGATATGATTTGGCACAAAAATTGCCGCATTTAGTTTATGCAAAAACGTGACATTCTCGAAAAGTTTTACTGATGGGCATTTTGAAAAGTTGGCAGGTATGCATTCCTCGCTCACCTCACTCTATTTTCTTTAGATAGCCAAAAAATTTCCACCATTCCTTCCCTTTACTTTCCTCCATCATATTCTGTAGATTATCATTATTTTCTTACCTAATCATTTTTTCTAGCTCTCTTCTCAGCTGCATCAACCATTCCTTAGCTCTTTCCATCCCTTTGTCCCTCCATTTAGCATGTATATACCTACACTTTCTTTTAAATATTTTGATATCCTGCACATGTTATGATGGAACCACCCAGCCCTGATTTTTTCTGCAGTATAAATTTTTCCAACCTTTCATCAATTGTCCTCATTAAATCTCTATATTTCCACCTTTGGCCCGTTTCGTAAACCGGCCACTTCCAAAATTTCTTTCCCAGTCTTATATTCCTTGCCCATACTGCTATCACATTCAGCAGTTCTACAATCTATTGTAATGGGCAATTTAAAAGTGATTCTTACTAAAATATTACAAGCATAATTATTTTTAAAATGGTTTTGGTTTTATTTATATTTATTTTGTGTGTTGTTTGCACAGATGTTACCAAGATTTTCGAATTTCACATAAACTTATTTGAATTCCGTGTTTGCATGGTCATCTTTATTATTACCTAAGATTAACGTCTTGAACCACTGTGGTTGGCAGTTCATTACGAAGTTCAAAATTTCTGTGTTTCAAGATGAAAACCACATTTGTGCAACTGGCCCTCACATAGCAGTATTAGACTTGCTGAAAAATTATGGACATGCACAATTGCAGTGCTATGATGTCAGAGAGAGAACCAAGAGAAAAAATACTGATTTGACTATAATTAACACATGCACGTTTAATAAATCATATTTATGTATGTGTTGACTATAGCCAACTTGGCTTGTTTTTTCTTTCTGGAGTTTTTTTTTTTTTGATACGACACTGCAACGGTGTATGGCCACAATTTTTCATCATATAATTTACCTCCGTTGCAAGAATCATTCAAAGACAGTAGCAGTATTTTACAGAGGTTATTTTTTGTTCAAAGGTGTTGATCTAGTGTGAAATAATTTATTTGAACATTTAATCCATTTAAACACTGTGGCTGCAAGTTTGGTAGTGCTCTTGAACTTTGTAAATATTTTTTTGGTGGGAAGAGGCCACTAGGCTTACTAATTACATAATACAATACAGTGCACAAATAGGCCTACTTACAGAGTGGTACTCCTTGATAGAACACACACAAGAAAGAACTAACACATTTTCTGTGGAAGCGAAAAGGCTTGCGGCGTTTCGCCGGCTTGTACTTGTGCACCATATTGTATTATTATTATGTAATTTGTAAATAGTTTTTGAAATTTTTGTTAGCAGTTTTCTAGAATTGAAAAGTAACTATTTTTAAAATTTGTAATCAATATTTTTTCCTCTGAACTTATTGTGTTGCATTTCATATGAAGTACATACCATACGAAATGAGAAAAATTACATCTGTCCTCCCCCTTCCCCTCTGTGTTCATTTGGAGAGCCGCTGTGGCAATTATATGTTTGTAATGCAAATTTTTTTCTCCCAAAAAAATTTACATTGCTATATTTTCTAAATGGGTCTACTAATAATGTAGGTAGCTTTGTGCAAAATTTCACTAAAATCTGCAGTAGTGAAGTTCAATTGTTGTGTTGATTTGGAATAGAACCCCCCTTGAGCTGCTTTCACCGTTATCGTGACACATCTTGATGATCACTGCTATGCCTTTCCATAGGCTGGTTTAAATGGCTGAAAAATTATATAACTCCCTGTTATTGAAAGGATTCAATGCAGTGACCATCAGAAAATTTGTGTTTAAATAATTACAGTCATCTTCCGATTATCTACACTAACCAAAGGGATATGCCACAGTGCTAATTTAAAGAAAAAAGTACCGATGTAGCATGTAAAATTGCTGCCATTTTAAAAATTAGACTTGGTAAAATTGAGGATATTATAGTTAAATTAATGATGTTAAATGAGGTAATGTAGTAAAATCAAGGTAGTGTCATAAAGCAGAGGTACAGTTTTATAATCGAAGTACAGTTGTCAAACCATATCAGTGTCGTAGAATTGATGATGTACTCTCCAATGTAATTTTCTACAAATAAACCACAAAGCGAACAATCCAATTATAAATAGTTGAGAGTTGACTTACTGCCAGTAACGAAGTTATTTGTGATGTTGAAATTCTGAAGAGGTTGACTTTTGCTGTCTTGAATAGAGCATGAAGAGAAGTGTTATGTATTGCATGTTGTAGATGAGTTTATGAGCAAGATCTGGCACGTGAGGGGTAGGGACAGCCAGATCCGTGTGATGGACATGTGCTGTGGCAAGGGCGGAGACCTTCTCAAGTGGCGCAGAGGTAACATCTCCCATCTAGTGTGCGTCGACCTGGCTGCCACGTCCGTTGAGCAGTGTCAGAACCGCTACAATGACCTGGTCACTAGGAGCAGTTCTGAACGTGGCTTTGCACCTGTCTTCACTGCAGAGTTCATCACTGCTGACTGCACCAAAGTACTGTACCTATTAATATTCACTGTATGTATGTGTTTTGTAGCTCAAGGTAACTAACAAGTTGCCTCTCCCTCAAACAGTACTTTTTTTTTCAATACCGGCGGTTGTGATGCCATATTCTTTAAAAAATCCATTTTAGTAATTTAGTGATGTCACCCGACAAATTAAAATTCAAAGTCTGTCATTTTGGCACCTTGCAACACCAACTTGTTAGAGATGGAAACGTCTCAACGTGACAGGAAAGTTAACAATTTTATCATCAAAATAACTGTTAATACCTAACACATTGAATGCTGTTATAGGCCTGGATTTTAAGTATTGAAAACTAAATAAGTTATGATTCTATGAAGAAATGAAAATCAGTGACAGTTGGTCAAGATTTTTCCCCCTTAAATTAAATGGCTATTGGAAGAACAGGACACATAACAATAATTATAGGGATAATCAGTTTTTATGTTGGGGAAATTAAGTTCACAGTTTCAGAGTTAAAAGTTAGTACAGTGTAGTGAACCCCCGTTTTTACTCTATCGGGAAGACCTGTCAGAAGTTGTTGGAAAATGCAGAAAAGTTTAACTTAATGCTGTTCAAGTTTTGCAAGGGCCTTGAGAAAACTGGTGTCAAATTAGGAAAGGTAGAAATTTGATAACAAGAAACAGGGGTTCTACTATAATTTTATTTTCTCCGCTAGCTTTATAAGTGTAAGTAGTTTTGTGTAATTTTTTAGATCAATTACCTTTAGTAAGTTTTGTTTGGTAACATGAAGGGTTGATTGTTACTTTTCCAGACCCATCTTCGACCAATGTATCAAGACCAATCTATACTGCTTGACCTCGTCAGCTGCCAATTTGCATTCCACTATTGTTTTGAGAGCTTGCCGCAAGCTGAGTGCATGCTGAGAAATGCAGCGGAGTGCCTGCGTCCTGGTGGATTTTTCATAGGCACCATCCCTGATGCATATGAGATTGTGTAAGGTGGCAACAACAATATTCATGATCTCTCTCCTGTCCACTCACGTCATAGCTGTTATTGTGTCGCATGAAGCACTGAGCGTAGTTATTTGTTGCAGGCGTCGTCTGAAAGCAGCTGGCGAAAATGTGTTTGGAAACGACCTGTACAAAATAGAGTTTCAGTGTGACACTGAACACCTGCCGTTGTTTGGTGCAAAGTACGATTTCCACTTGGAAGGGGTTGTGGACTGTCCTGAATTTCTGGTTCACTTTCCTACTTTGATAAAGTGAGTAGTTTAGCTGTGTAACATGACTGGAAAGTTAGTTGGGGCTAAGAATACTGTACTACATTTTTGTTGATTATACTCTTTTTTTCGAACTATCTTTGTAAAGTGTGATTTATTTATATTTGTAAAATAATCACTTATGAATCTATTGTAAATTTCTATTTTTAAATTTCTTCTGTTATTTGACATAACATGAATAATTATATTTCTTAGAATGGCTGAGAAGTTTGGTTTGCGTTTGGTGTTCAAGAAAAAGTTCAGTGACTACTACAAGCAGCAGAAAGAAGAAGGAAGGTCTTTGTTGGGAAAAATGCAAGCTCTGGAGGTATGAAATACTATTCACAAAAAAATTTCACCACGTTTTTACTTATACTAAGCTCGCTGAAGTTGTTTCTCGTGGGACAAGCGTGTAGAAACATCTTTGTCAGGAAAATGCCTTTACCAAGATCAGGAAAAATAACCACTTCTTCCTTCTGGACAATGGCGGGAAAGGCCGCTAGGCTACTAATTACAAATAAAACAGAAAGAGTTGTGAACAAGTACTCACAGGATGGTACTTGCAGATAGAAACACACACACATAGGACAAACACATTTCTCCGCCGACGCGCGAAACGTTGTGACCGCGCGTCCGCGGAGAAATGTGTTCGTCCTATGTGTGTGTTTTCTATCTGCAAGTACCATCCTGTGAGTACTTGTTCACAACTCTTTCTGTTTTACACTTCTTCCTACTGTTATAATAAAAACAGTTTTTAGTTAGTAACATACTGTAGCAAAAAAACAACAGCTTTAATGAAGTGTTGACATTTAACATTTAAATTACAAAAAAAAAAAAATCTTGTAGAGTACATGTGGAAGATAAGTCATCAGAAAAACATAAACCACATGCTAGAGATGCTGTACGTAACTAAACGCACCAGGCTTTGCAAGCAGCATGATACAGGGTTCCCATTATTGTTCGAATGAGACGAACTGTAAATTTCTACTGAAATAATTAAATACTTTTGAGCTTTCTTTTCTTATACATATTTACAGTGGTAACAGCATTAATTTTATCTGGAGAGAGTGGGAAAAGGCCACTAGGCTAACAATGTAAGTAGAGAGACAGGAATAGAAGTGCATAATTACGGTTCACACTTGTAGATAAACACATAAAAGTACCAGATTTTCTTGCATGGTTGCGACATTGTACTTTCATCTCTCGTGTTACATTAATTTTTGCACACACATAATAACAATCATCATTACGAGTGTAGTTTGTGTGCGGTACTCGTGCGTCAGTAATATACCATAAAAAAGTAACTGAGCCCCATCAAATATAATTTAACTTGTAAATTTCTGTACTTGTTTGTACCAGAGCTTCCTGGTAGACAGCATCTTAAGTCTTTATGCTTTAGTTAATAATTTTGTTAACCTCGTAACTAAGGCTTTTCAGATACCTCAATTTCCTAGAAGAACCCTCTTATAGTGTTCCCACTTATAACGTTTTCCTGGTTATAATGCTACCTTCATTTGGTCCCTAAAACTGTTTTGTAATGGGATCATACCCTGTTATTATAATGTAAACATTTTTTGGGTCCCTTGAGAAACATTATAACAGGGTTCTGCTACCAATTATGGATACCTCGATACCACCACCAATTTCCTATATCGCAACCAATACCAAAACCAGTGTTCTAATTTATTGCTTAATAACTTTCACAGAGCTTCAATTACAAATATTTTACTTTTGCATCACTTTAGTTTGTTTGTGATTGATAAACTTCAAAACATAACATTACAATGTTAAAACTTAGTTTTGAAAATAATTATATTCCCGACAAAACTTGAAAATGGCCATGCACAGAAATCTAAATAACTACAAATTTTAATTCCAGTTTAAGAACAGATCCAAACATTTAGCGTTTCTGACTGTACCCAAGTGAAGCACGTCTACCAACATAACCTTACACGTTGACAAAATTACTCATCCAGCTGAAATTATTATTGAAGTTATGTTCACGGTATTTTGACGTGCACTGGCACGTAGCACTTACTTGGCCTCTTATATAGTAATTTTAATTTTTTTCGCCTTAATTACTGTAATTAATGTTTTTTTTTGTTTATAACATTTTAAGTGGGCCAACTTAACCAGGTATAAGGATGTATACGGCGGTATCCAACATATTAATTGCGGATGCTAATAGAGAAATTAACATTGAAAGTCTGTTCAAAATTTAAAATTTAACTGTTAAAGCAAGAGAAAAGTATTTAATTTTACATGTCAATTTTGTATGAGTCATATCGTGTTTGGACTCATTTTAAAGCTAATTTAATTTAAAGCAACTTTTCTCAGCTACTTTTTCTTATATTTTGCCTTGTTCGGATTTTTTAAATTTGAAGTAGCCTCTTAGCTTCTTCTCCTGGAATGGGATTTATCTGGCAGGTTGGTCAAAGTTCTCTTGCTTGGAAGCACGTACAGAGAAGTGCTGACTTAAAAATTTTCAATTAAGCTCTGAGCTAGCCTGCATTAGGATGGATTTATCTGGCAGGCAGGTCAGAGTTCACTCGCTTGGAGGCACGTACAGGGACGTGCTGGAATGCGGGGGCTCTGCAGGGCGTTTCTCGATCGACGTGGGTGGTAGTGCCGTCTGCAACAACACTAAGAAGGTGGTGATCTGCGACAGACTGATGACGCTGCACATCCCCATTTAATAAACTTAAGGAATATTTAGCTGGTATTATGAAATAAAATTCTTTGTAAATTTATTAACTATTTTACATAGTTTGCTTCCTAAGTGAACGTCAATTAACCAGCTTTTTAGGCAAGTTGGATCCTGATGTATCCCTCCGCCGCTCGGCCGAGTAAGTCAGAGTGTTCGCCTGGGAGAAATCAGTTGTCATACATCGGAGCTCGTGGACGGTTGTCGGGTGATGGCCGGCTAAGTTTTTCTGTTCAAGTGTGTAAACGTCAGTTGTGATCCATCGGTGCTCGGGAACGGTCGCCGAGAGATGGCCGGCTGAGTGGTTTGATTAGTTGGGGCGTCATAGCGGCAGGAAGAGGACGTGTTAGACGTGGTAGAGGGGCTGTGAAGCCTAGAGGACGGATTCGTTAGAAGAGATCAGTCCAGTCTTTTTTTGGCATACTGCCTTTTTATTTTATAGTAATGTAACCAGAAGTACGTATTGATAACCGCGTAGTCAGAACTAAGGTAGATAAAAATAAAATGCCTGACCAAGTACTACTACGGAGGCAAGCGCCAAGTCGTGATCCGTAGATAGAATAATCCATCTAAGTAACCCTGGGCGAGCACTCGCAATATGAATTGCCTTTGTCTGTTAAATTGCGTTGAAAGGTTAATTAAAAGAAAAAAAAATGCTGATGATATGATTTTTGTTATTATTTTTTTTATCTGTTTCTGACTAACCTCACTGCTTTCCGGGCTTCAGTATTATAGGCACCGCCTCTGCATCAGCTCGCTTGTTTTTGCCATTTTTTTTCTCTTTGCCTGCTAACTATGTACTTGCAATAGCAACGGAAGAGAGTTACATCCCTGAATCAACAACAACAAGATGCAGCAGCTGCAGACGACCCTTTAACTATGATTACTACTAATAGAGGGAGGAGGTCGCAGAAGAGCATCACCACCACAGTACTTTCACTTAAAATTTGTTGTACCTCACAGTAGTAAGAATATTCATCTAAATATGTTGAATTCAGCAGCGTAATATAATTGTTTCATTCAAATAAAACACTGTGACATGAAACAATATTCCAGTCTGGATGGTGATAGTGTATGATACACTGAAAATATGTACAAAAGACAGAAACACAAGTACTCACGATTTAGTACTTGATAGATACACACACACAAATAGGACGACACATAATCGCGGAAGTACTTGTTATATGAAATGATAGACATGCCTGTCCTTTTCATTCCTTTTCATGGGAAAAAATAGTGCAGTGTGTGTCTCCCCTTTCCTTTCCGAATCTTCTTCATACACTGTAACAAAGGTGGCAGGGACATTGAAGGGTGGAGGGGGGAAGATAAACATGTGGCTCTGCTGCGGCAAGACAGGATGTAAGCTGAAGGTGACTATTGGACCGTTATGGGGCAGGGGGAGGGAGGTGGTGAAACAGCTACTTCTTCTATAAACAACATGCCTGTGTGTAGCTGTGCTTTGGGCAGGTGGGGCGACAAGCGACAGTTCACATGATGACAAGGTCGGACTTACACTCGCATATAAACTTTTTTTAACATTTGTAGCTCTAAAAGTGGGGTGCATCTTAGACTCGATGGCATCTTAGCGTCGCGTAAATATGGTATGTTAATGTATATATTTTTTAGTTGCTTTATGCTGTTATGTAACTGCTTAAAGATTTATTGTTATGAAGTGTACTATGTGTGTATACACATATAGTTGGAGGTTAGGTAAGGTCTGCCAAAACCAGTTTAATTAATTTTTTTTATTTATTTTGGGGGACTAAGTACTGTACTCATTTAAAATGCATTTAACCTAGGATCTACAATCTGTAACAGTCCTAATTTATGTAATATCAAATAGGCAGTCAAAATTTGTTTACTTTTATGCATAGCTTCAAATTTCAGAAAAACTACAGTCTATTTTTAATAGTGTTTGATGATCTAAGTATTGGGATTTAGTTGTGTAAAGTGAGAGTTACAGTACCTTGATATTTAGGTAAGTATCAGTCATATTTTTTAGCTGGGAACTAAAATTTCAAAAAATTAATGCTGTTATTTAACTTAACCAATACTTAGATCAATACTGTCACCGGTTACTTGTGACTCTGATATGACACTAATGTCAGCAGATAGCTGATGCCAGGAATTGGTATTATAACAGCTATACTCTTAACACAATGTTTCATGTAACAGTTTTCTGCCTTGTGCACTCTTTCTCTTTGTTCAGTTATTTTACCACTTTTCACATGCACTTGATATTGTACAGTTTATTCCTGTGCCAAGAGTAATATATTTGCTCAATATTTCTGTACATATCTATATTTACTCCTAGTATAATGTTTTGATTTATGTTTCCATTTTGTGTATTTTTTAAATTATTTTAAAATGTAAAAATGTATGCATTGCTTTTAAAATTATCCTCATTGTGTATATTATCTACAAGCCTCACTGTAATATTTAACTGAATTTGTTAAAAATGACTTGAAGTAAGTTTTTTTTTATTTCAACATTTTGGATGTTGACATGTATGTTAAGAGTGTTTTAGTGTAAGTTTTTTTTATTATGTTTACAGACTTACCCACCATTTCACGAATCTCCATTGCTAGGGAAGACTCCTGATGACTATGAACATGTAGAACAGTACATGCAGCAGTTTATGGAGAAGGGGCATCGGAGAGTGGGCACGTTATCCAAGTCAGAGTGGGAAGCTGCAGGTAAGTGCTTACAGCTGTTGTACTTTACAGTCATGTTCATGTCATGTTACTTATACACATCTGTAGTTCAAATACCTTATGTGCTAGTCTTACGTCATCTGTAATGTTATTTACTTAAAATGAAAACATTAATACAACCAGTCGTGAAAAATCTGTTGATACATTGGATTCCGATTTTACAAGGGTTACAGTTTTATGACGCCACTCAGGAATTAAGAGTGAGTAAATGTGTGAATGAGTGAGTGAGAGTGTGACTGTGTGTGTGTCTGTGAATGAATGTGTGAGTGTGTGTGAGTGTGTGAGTGAGTGTGTGTGAGAGTGTGTGTGAGAGTGAGTGTGCTAGAGAGTGAGTGCGTGAGAGTGAGTGCATGAGAGTGAGTGTGTGAGAGTGAGTGCATGAGAGTGAGTGTGTGTGAGAGTGAGTGAGTATGTGTGAGAGAGAGTGAGTATGCGTGAGAGTGAGTGAGTATGCGTGAGAGTGAGTGTGTGTGTGTGTTTTGTGTGTGTGTGAGTGTTTTGTGTGTGTGTGAGGTTTTGTGTGTGTGTGTGAGGTTTTGTGTGTGTGTGTGAGGTTTTGTGTGTGTTTTTTTTTGTGTTTTGTATGTGAGTGTTTTGTGTGCATGAGTGTTTTGTGTGTGAGTGTTTTGTGTGCATGAGTGTTTTGTGTGTGAGTGTTTTGTGTGTTTGTGTGTGTGAGTGAGTGTGTGTGTGTTTGTGTGTTTATGCCTGGGTATGTGAGTGTGTGAGTGTGAGTGTTTGTGTGATTGTTTGTGTGAGTGTGTGTTTGTGTGAATGTTTGTGTGTGTGTTTGTGTGTGTGTGCATGATTTTTTGTGTGTGTGTGCATTGCGACTTGCCCCTTCACTAACGGCCCACCGAGCGCACGTTCTTTTGTTATTCCTTTAATTAATTAGTTCATGTAGGTTTTAATCAAATTGCCCTGAATAGCCCAGCGGTTTTACTGTACTGCAGATCACAATTCAATGTCAATAAGTGACCAATCACTAAACACTAATTTTTTGAGGATCCATATAGGTTTAAGCTACTAAGTGAAACGAGTGACATAAATTTTTTACGACACCCCACTCCACACGGTCGTAAACGCCCTTATTTGCGGCAGGAATCGAACAACGACCTCCCGCACCGCACTCAGGCCACCAAAATGGCTCCTCGGCCCACGGATGGTGATCAAAGTGTCTAACGCTCAATCGCCTTTGCCTGACAATAGGATGTGATTACATGCGTAATAATGCCTCTTGGTAATGCACTTCTGGCAGCCTACCGAGACATGAACCCGCAGGACACAGACCCACGCGTCCGTCCACGCCTGAGTCCTGGGCTGCTCTCACTTCACCACCACTGCCGGCACACACGCCAAACAGCGATTTCTGACACGGCTCCCTCCAGCCAATCAGGAGCTTTGTTTCAAAATACCGACCTTCTGGCACTGCTCCGAATTCAGGCGATTACAACCATATTTCGTGGTGATTTTATTCCAAAAAATCACAGTTTACATTTATCTAATTATAACATCATTCTTTCCTATAATTAACTATACTTATGGCGATTCATATATAAATACTTAAAATTTAAATTAAACGGTTGGGAGTCTTGGCCGTTAGTTAGCTTTCCTCGCCCCGCCCCCTGGTGGCCCCGGGCAGGCAGCAGGAAGGGCCACCTGGCACTTTGTCACTGCTGATTACTTCACAGCTCCGAATGTTTCCAGATGTGTGTGCAACTGCCCTGTCTCTCCTCTCATCATCTCCCCAGTCCAAAATAAGAAATATACAGTACATTAATTTTCACAAATGATCCCAATATCATACCTATCTCATAGTACTATTTACACAAAGTACAACAAAACTTGAACCAACTCTGCACGTACTACAATTCTTGCTTGTTTTACGTTCCCGTGATTTGTGATACTAAAAACATCAGATACTTAATTCTAATAGCCAGTCTTTAGTGGTATTTACTGTGTATTGGGCTATGCCTTTTACAGCCTGCTTGTGCGTGTATGTGTTTTTTCTAGCAAAATTGTTAGAAATGTATGAGTTTTCGTGTCATTGCTGTTAATGGGAAAGCCACTGTGCACTTCAGAAATATTTATTGCCCAATGGACGCAACGGGTGGCGATGCTACTTTTATCCTCTATGTATATTGTAAGAATGTGTTTTCTCATGTTAATATACTAGACCTCCGATTTTACGAATATTCACGGTTGCTCTTATCACGTTCGCAAAATCGCTACCTTCGTAAAATCGATTGAGGCCAATTTTGCCCCCAACCCCTTTACCAAATTTTAAAATTGCATTTTTTCCGCAAAGTATATCCAATGGCATCTCAATTTTCGTAGCGTTTTGCGGGAAAGTAAAACAAGTTGTCATTAAGTTATAACTTTATATCACAAGACTGATGTCTTCCGATTAAAAGGTACCCCTGAACGGTAAGTATGACCGACCCACGTCCGGGAGAAAAAAAAGAGAAAAATAAACACCGAGCACAGAGTGTCTTCTCGCGAATACATTGTCTGACATCAATATCGTTTCACACGAAAAATGGCAAATAATAACTTAAATTTAAGTTTGTATCAATAGACAGACGTCTTCTGATTAAAATCACACCTATGAACGATCGATACCACCAATCCATGTCACGAAAAAAAAAAATAAAACACAAAGCATGGATGCTTGCTCGCGCTCGTGTAGTCTTGATGTGGGTAGCATTGCATGGAAAAATAAACCTAAAAAGGTTTACAAGACTCTTGTCAAAACAAATTAAAACTAATGTCACAGGCAACTTTCGGAGGCCGCCAGGCTGGTGTGCTATCCTTTGCAACACGAAAATAATTAGAAAAAAAATCAAGATAAGTTTGAAGACAGCCTTTGTGTTGGGCGCCTAACTCACGCTTGAAATGCGTTGCAGTGTGTTCGTAAACAAGATTTTTCTACGAAACAATTTCACATGTGTCCATTGAGCCAGTGTACGAGAAGAAAACACACTTCAGACAGAGTCGGAACCTCATTGTTAAAACACCATGCTCATTAAAAACACTGTTTCTAAACCCTACAACATGGCTAAAAACAGCCTTATCAGACTTACATACTTTAAAATGTAGTACCGTAACCGGATGTATATGAAACTCAGATTGCGACTTGCACTGAACTTAGTTGCAGACTTTCCACCAATATAATTACATGGGCACCGCTTGATGTCCCATAGTAAAAACAGTTCGGTGAGAACCTTGCATGCTATTTCAAAGCTTGACTTGTTGAGGCGATGCAGCATTTGATGCACGTTTCAAGGTCGCCCTTATGTCTCCGTAATTTCTGAGCCTCTAACGCGCAGGTAGGCGGCGCCCTTGACTTGAACTGTCATACACTTAACGTGTAGCCTAATTCACAACCAGATATAAATATGGAAAATAAAGTACAGTAAAATGGAGATGAAATAGTAGTGCGAACTCTCTCTCTCTCTATGTATATTTATATATATATATATATATATATATATATATATATATATATATATTTATTTATTTATTTGTCGCGAACCATCTAAGCCTATAGCCATACATTCGTATCATTCATGCATGATACTTTAACGTGAATTATTGTAGAACAGTAATTGGTCCGTTAGTAGTATAGTCTACTTGTTTTTCGTTCATTTCTTCTTAAAAAATGCCTGCTTGCACTGCACCCACATACGTTTATGCTAAAATTGTAATTTCATTTTCTTTATTTATGCACTTCAAACTGTTACAAGGCTGCATTTAATGCATTGAGGTTACAAAATCTATTTCTGCATAAAATGTATTTTGTCTTTTAAGGGTAAACATAAGCGCAACTACTCGATAGCGCACGTTATACGTACTACGTTACGCGAACGTAAGGGAACACAGTTAATTGTGTTAGTTGCACCAGTGTATTTAATTAACGTTTATATATTTCTCAGCAGTAGATCTCTTATTAGATTACCATAGGTTAGTGAACACGTGGAAGCCAATTACTTTAAAAATACATGTTTCACCACTTTTATAATATACTAACACACTTTTTTACACTGTTTGACTACCTTAAATATTTATATTTACTTTGAATCTGAAATTATAACTTTTGAAAATATAACTATACTAAAGAAAACACGCTGTTGTAGCAATGTGAACCAAAAAAACTGAAACTAATCTTTAAATGCCAAGATTTTGTTCAACAGCGATGTGAATTCCATATGTATTTCAATTTGTTGAATATGCTTGAAATAAATGTAAAGTTAACTTTGGTGTAAAAAGTGTGTGGAGTGCTTGCAGTCAGTTGTCTTAAATGTTTCATCGCCAGTTATCCGCAAAGGTAGAGCCATTATTAAAAGTAAGTATAGCAGCAACCCACACTTTTTAAAAATTAATATTGATTTTTTATCAGTGACTTTCTTATTATAGGTCTATCCGAACAAAAATAGATACTCTGCATTGTAGGACTAATCTTTATACAAGTTAAAAATACATAACTTAAAGAGTCCGAAACTACAACGTCAATGACTCAAAATAGTTAGGGACTAAACATTTATTAGAACATTGAAAAATATATTATATTTAATTGGTATTAGTTAATATTTTACGACTTAATTTTGAGCGTGCAGACGCAAAAGACTGGATATAAAATATTTATGACAGATGATAAATTATAAATTACATTTCCGTCAACAAACTATTCCACTACTGGGTATAGTTATTTACATGGATAAGCGATATATTTTGTTGGACAGACAAAATTAGTTTCGTCAATTTCAATGCTTGGTTTAGTAGGCACAACATTTTCTTAACACAAGTAAATAATTCTTTACCCATTTTCAGACAAGAGTAAAAACGTATTTGGTTAATGTATTTTTTGTGTGTGGGCTACTAATACTGCTACGCTTATACCACTTGATATTTTCAATTGGGCCAGCAAATTAGCTAAGTTATCCTAAATGAAAACCTGAAGGCCACCATTTCTTCTTGCTCTGTCGTTCCCTTTGTCTTAAAATTTTGCTAGGCCATTCGTAATTTCTCTAATAACTTAGTTATAAGTACTTGAGAAATTTTTTAATTTTTTTAGACTTTATGAACACTTCAAATAAAATAATCACATTCCAGTGACACCAGAATATTGAATTGATACATCTAAATCGTGAAACATGCAACAATAACTTACTTTTACCAACGTACTGCAAATTGTAGAGAAGTAAAAAATCAAGAGAAAAATAAAAATAAAATTAACATTTGTAATATAGAATTCCTATATGACAGATTGAGAATTCTAATATGTTTAATCTATGTTAATTTTTGTAATGCATTTTAAAACGCTCATTCTATGGTCAATGAAACTCCGAGCTAGGCATAAATTTGTTTTTCAAGGTTGAGTATGCTATGAGAAATTATGTTAAAATTAATACATCTGAGGTTGTAAACTATACTAAGTTAAAGTCACACTTCTTTAAGAATTCGAGCAGCTTACTAGGCCAACCAGCAGGCAAACACAACATAGATACAGTCTAAGAACAAGAACCTCGCTACAAAACAAATGTGAGAGAATAACAACGGAAAAAGGAACGAAGAAAAAGGAACATTAAAAAAAAAGAGAATCTGAAACGTTTGATGGTACAAGAAGGTCGAACTGGTGAACTTCTATGAAGCAAAGAGACTTTTCGAGGCAAATTTTGGCAAATTCTAGCTAAATACCCAGCTGAATTGGTCGGTTGATTTCCCGGAGGAAGACGTCAGTTGAAAATTCTAAAGAACTTTCCCGGAGATGAGACAACTAGACCTACGCCCGGCTCGACGTTCAAGACTTCGTTCACCACGCCCAGAAGGAAGAACCCCGACGCAGTCGACGATCGCCGTAGATCTTCGTCGGTGTTGTTAGGTCTGGGGTTTGCAGACCAGTTTGGTAGTTGAGGTAGACTACCAAACTTTTCAAATCTACCAGAACTT
>PNEQ01003968.1:21715-34775 GCA_003012365.1 Medauroidea extradentata
TCCACACAAATATAATAATTAGGGACAAAAGGTGCGCAACAGCGGAACTACTTTCGCGGCGCAATACCCTAAGCAACCCCCTGTGATGGCTGACCTACGTGCGTCAATAACCTACGTCATGGAGAGAATTCCATGAAGCAAGCGATCAACCACAACGTCGGCGCCAGAAATCCTACAGCCTGGAGAAGCTTGCAACACCCGAAGTTACTCACTTCACCAGGGAAAATTTAATAATAAGCTAAAATTGCAAAAACTCAAAAATTGGTCAAAATACAGGAAAAGGTTATATCAACAAAAATAATTAAAATTTTACTGTAGTCAATTTGAAACCAAACAAGCCAGGAAAATAATCAAATGACTATTTTAAAATTCCTTGACTATTTTATATTTAAATTTTGAAAAGGTAAATTTAAATTAACATGTCCCCAATTACTAGGTTATTGAATTCTGTTGCATCACATCGGACACCTGACAAACTCACCCTGAAAATGGCATATAGCCTGTTAAGAAAGATTTACATATAAATTTAAATAAGAAAATAAAAACACCTTTTAAAGATTTAACCAAGATGGGGAAGTGTCTGAACACTTCACAACCCCCCAATTAATATGAAGTTTTTTTGTAACACAAAAACAACTGAAAATTAATTTATACATACTTCAGCACAAAGACATCTCACCATGACGCAGAATTACTAAATATCAATCACAATATCTCAACATTAATCACCATTACACCAAACACTGACAATATATCGACCATATTTCTTTTCTCTAATAAACAAAGACAAATATATAAAATTTCTAGCATAACTTCAAAACTAATTGGTTGCTATAGCACACACTGAAATACCACAAAAAAAAAAAAAAAAACTACATAGAAACATTTAAATTATTACATGTAGTGGATATTCAGATTTCCCTGAGCCTGCACTTATACTCCAAAATACATTATTACAAATTTGATTCAATCTGGCATTAAATTATAAGTAATTCAATTACACAAACCTAAACATATTTACTTTTTCTTTCCTTACAACAGGACATTGTTTACATGTATGCATACCCTAAAGTTTCTTAAATAAAATCATTTTACCAATCTTATAACATCACAAAATATTTTCAAATACTTTGGGTAAAATGCACTTGTTTAAGACAATAGGTTTAAACTGCTTATGGGGAGGCTGCCCAACAAAACACAAACTAAAGATATCAATCATGCCCTTTGGAACGACGAGGCAAACACCATAAATTTAACCCACATACTACATTTTATAACGACGATGATAAACCTCACAAATATAAACAATTATACTGCCTATTGGTACAACGACGAGGCAAACATCATAACTACACACAATCATCACGCCTTTTGTTACAACGACGAGGCTACATACTACAAACACATTTAGGGTACAGCCTTTTGGAACGACGACGAGGCTCCCTAACAATAAAAAAAATTACATCACACATTACGCTTCACCCACATGCCTATCACCTTCATCGCAGTACTCCCTTCTCTTTAAGCTCTGGCCATGGACGGCCACTCAAAGGTAAACAACTAAACATACAACCTTTTTCTAGTACAAAAATCACAACAAAGATTTTACAAAGCAAACCCAGATTTTTAGACTTGTTGCTATACAACATGCATTTCCTTTGGATTTCAAGTTTAATTTAACAACATAAAGTACAAATTGTATTTTAAGTTAAGGTCAACTCTAGTACTCAACTTCAAAAATTACCAAACTCAGGTCTGCTAACAAACATCCACCTCAAATATTAATTTCAATCTCAAACTCATTTATTATTACTATTAGGCCCAAAGGTTACTTTACAATTCACAGAGGTACTGCCATTCTTTCAAGAAAAAAAAAAAAACATCATCCAACAAAAGGGTAAACAAAATATATACTTATCCACTACACAAGTTACTTGATTTTCAATGCACATATTGTTCAAATAAAATCCCACTAGGGTATTAATGTTATATTATTAAAGCTCTGGTGGCATTCAGAATTAATTTGTGAAAATAGAACATCATTTCAAAATTATATAATTGATACATGAAAACAAAACTAGTCTTTCATAACTCGTCACTACACTTAAAGAATACATTATATAAATTTCTGATGAGTTGTTTTGATTTTCATAAAGAAGACATATTAATAATTTCAATTTATGCCGAGCATGGTGCAGTCTCCTAACAGTTATTCATAATAAAAAAATTATTACCCAAAATTATTATTAAGGCTTCACAACAAAAACTGCAGTTACGATCAGAACAAACACTAGACTAACACCAACAAACAGAAGAAAAAGTCACATGACACAACATTTACCCAATGTAAGGTTTCAGCAAATACTGATTGATAAAAAAATTAGAATTACACTTAACTAGTACAAATTATTTTATTCTTTGGCATACTGCCTAAAATTACTCGATGGTTTTTGTTTCATACAACTACTGTTGGCAAACCAACTTGAAGACCTCTTAACTACATAACAGAATTATACTCTACAGACTAACTTAAACATAATCTAAACAAAACAACCTTGATTTAAAATTACACTACAAAATTAATTATTTAACTCCATAATCCAAAAAAAAAAAAAAAAACATTCCATCTCCACAAATCTCTTCTTGTTTACACACTCATACTCTGCCCTTCAGCAGGTCCCACAATCTCACACTCGATTTTCCTTGCCACATCTCACCGACTTCCTTGAGCTTCACCTTTCCTCTCAACCAATCCTGCACCCCCCACTTCACAACACTTCCCTGATCTCTAACTTCTTTGTACATTACTGTCCTCTGTACCACTCCTACCCAACAGCTCTCTGCACCACCCCCCAGTTCATCTTGAATCTTAAGCTTTACCTTACCTTGGTGCCACACTTGCACCCCCCACTGTTCTACATTCCTCACCCTTCCTACAACATCTTGATCTGCTGCCCCTGCCCATTGAAAGGCTCTGTCCATCTCCACTCTTTGCAGCCTCAACAAACTGTTGGTAGGCCTCACCTTACCCTCGACAACTTCTGTCCCACTTGTCAAATTTGCTGCATTCTCAGTCTCCTTAACTCCTTCACCAACATTATCACTTATAACTTTACTCTTTGCTGAAATACTCTCTACTGCAACATCACTAATACCTTCACTGTTCACCAAACCTTTACTTTCAACATTGACTTCTTCTACCGCAAGTTTACCTTTCTGCACCGTATTTACCTTCTCTACCCTTAGGCTTACTTGTACTACTACTGTTTCACTTTCGAAAATGTCTTGTTTCACCTCTACCTCTTTAACTTCAGGATTACCACTATATAACTTGTTTACTTTTTCCAAATCACTTTTCCACCCTATACTAAAATCTTATAATGTTCTGTTGTAGGCTGCAAACATACTCCTAAACAAATCTGCCACGTCCTGATTAGCCATATTACACTTATAATACACTAGCAGTTCTGATATATGTAGGCCTAAGCCTACCTCAAACCTAACCTTACTTGTTAGCGTTTGTTTGCCAAAACAAATTTCCGCCCCATTAAACAACTACAAAAACAATCCACAAAAAACATTTTCACTAGACGACACTGACCTTTCGTTGGCTTCATTCCTGTTATTTTACCTCGATGTTTGCTGCCCGCGCCTCCGTTGTTTACCTCCTCCGAAGTTCCAAGGGTCCTAGGGCCCCCGAGGTACTTGGATTCCCTCGGTCCCTGTTCACGGCGACAATGATTTGACGCGACAATGCGTCTGTTGTGTTGTGTAGATCTGTCTGTTGTTGTAGTCACTGTATTGGGCGTTGAGGTTATGTTATGTGAAGTGCGCCGGATAGCTCAGTTTGATTAGTTTTTCTACACCATCAGACAGGTTTTAACTTGAAGTAAGACACTCAAGATTCGTCAGTAGTTATATTTATTTCTATAGGTGCGGTACCGTTCAGTATTGCAATTTGCATTTAAATTCACTTTTCGACAGACGCTTAGCTACCATGATTTTTCCGTCCGACTTGTCGTATGGGTCAAGTTCTACCCAGTTATTAACTTAGTAAAATCAAAAACATACTGACGAAAAAAGAAAGGAATATTTGTCACGAATAAACTCGGACCGGTTTTCCTGTTCGTACACCCGCAACATCCATCATCTCACTACTGCCTGTGATAAGGCAGAGAAGAGAAAAAAAAAAGTCTGTGTCCCTTTTAGTCACGCCAACGGATTCGAGGCTTTCTTCCCCATCTGCCCGACACACGTCCTTCCTCTCACGCCATCCCTGCACGACTGTTAAATCATGGACGCTCATGGTAGCTAAGGTATCCCCCAAAAGCAGTAAAATGACACTTAAACACATAACAAACGATTCCAAAATTTAAATATATAGTTTTTACATTGAAATAAAATTATTTATCCACACAAATATAATAATTAGGGACAAAAGGTGCGCAACAGCGGAACTACTTTCGCGGCGCAATACCCTAAGCAACCCTCTGTGATGGCTGACCTACGTGCGTCAATAACCTACGTCATGGAGAGAATTCCATGAAGCAAGCGATCAACCACAACGTCGGCGCCAGAAATCCTACAGCCTGGAGAAGCTTGCTACACCCGAAGTTACTCACTTCACCAGGGAAAATTTAATAATAAGCTAAAATTGCCAAAACTCAAAAATTGGTCAAAATACAGGAAAAGGTTATATCAACAAAAATAATTAAAATTTTACTGTAGTCAATTTGAAACCAAACAAGCCAGGAAAATAATCAAATGACTATTTTAAAATTCCTTGACTATTTTATATTTAAATTTTGAAAAGGTGAATTTAAATTAACATGTCCCCAATTACTAGGTTATTGAATTCTGTTGCATCACACCGGATACCTGACAAACTCACTCTGAAAATGGCATATAGCCTGTTAAGAAAGAGTTACATATAAATTTAAATAAGAAAATAAAAACACCTTTTAAAGATTTAACCAAGATGGGGAAGTGGCTGAACACTTCACATCAGGCAATTTGCGACGAAATCTCGTACATTGGCTTGTGATAGGCCTAATTGACATACCGTAACTTTTCATTAACAAATAAGGTTTTAAGTTACTTCACAATATGCACTACACATGGGCAGAAGACAGTAATTGCAGGTACAGAACGGCGTTTGAGAAATAGGATAGCAAAATTCACAATTTTAGCATTTTTACAGTAGGCCTAGCTTATGTTGCTTAACCCTTTACCCAAAGGTTATTTTATAGTTACAACTTCAATTTAAGAAAATATGACAGGAAGCAAGGCAATCAATGTTGGAGAAATTTGGGGTAGTAACAGTGAAAATCACCGGATAGGAAACAAAAGTCTTGGGCAGGGGTATAGAAAATGGTAATGCAAGAGCATTATTAAGGCAGAGGCAGTAAAAATTGCAGGGTAGGGACACGAGGCAGTGGTACAGAAAACTGTAGAGAATGTGAACAGAAAATTGTATGCCACGACCATCAAAACATTAAAAAATGAGGCATTTCTATAATAAATATGTGGTGCGCCTCAGTGAAACAAGTAACCAAGCCTAACAGAGAAATTTAATAAAATGCGAACAAAATGGAAACTGTTTATGTAACAAATTCTTACCTGGGATATTCAGTCTCGGGAGTCTGCGTTGAGCTGCTTTTCACCAGGGCTTAAACAGTTTGACCAGAAATGCAAACTGCGAATCTTCAATTTTCCATAGATTAGGTACATTATTACTCATGTGAGTAAATCTGGGCGAGGTTACGAGTTTCTTCCCAACCTCAAATCGATAATGGTCGTGAACCACAGGATACCTGTGCTTTGAAGTCGTTTTATCTTGTCAATAGTGCACAACACTTCGTCATTTTTAATATGTATGTGTGTCACGAACGGACACCATTACAATTTTCAAAACCGGCCCACTGCGCCTGCGCGAAAGAATAACAAAGCACTAGCGCCTGCGGTTGGTCATGAAACTAAACAGACGGTCAACGAAAGCCCTATAGAGATAACACGCCCTGCTTCTTACTTTCAGTGGCATTTTGTTTCCCATAGAATACAGATATAGAAGAGTATCTTCCATGTTGGCAATGATAACTAAGTTAGCAGCACACCTAGTGAGTGTGAACCTTAACTAACCTTAAGGCGGACAATTTGAAATAACGTTAGGCGGGAATTTAAAATTTAATTACTCTAGTTATTCCATTACTGATCCTAAAGCTGGCCGGTTTTGTTTTACATAGTGTGTCTTATATATATATATGTATATATAAACACATACACACACACACAGATATATATCTTAATAACATTAAAGGTTAAATACAAAAATATGGAATGGGAAATTCGTGAAATGAAACCTCAAACTTGCACGAAATAACTTTATCATTGTAGTTTTACATGTATTTATGAGTAGTATAACACACGTGTCTACTTACTTTGAATACTTTCGTTTAACAAAATACAGTAAAACTCTGGTAAGAAGTTTCCATTTAAAAAGTTTTCCCCTATAGTAAGTTTGAATTATATTTACAACTTCCATTACTACAATAGTAAATTTAACCTTTTAAGAAGTTTTCCCCTGTTAATAAGTATGAATTTTTCAGTCCCTTCAGAATCTTCTTAACAGAGTTTTACTGTACATACAAAAAATTCCCTAATTTTTGCAGTGTTGATTGAAGTGTCGGTCACAAACGAGATACATGTCGTACACTTTTTTCTTCTTAACATCTTCAAGTTTAGGATTTTTTATCCTTTTAATCCATTCATAAAATTGATTAGCAATTGGAAAACGATGGCGGACAGAAACTTTATCAGTGCATCCGGGCACACAACATGGTCTCTTCTTCACTGTTATTCGTATTTGTACGTAATTTGCAAAACAAACGTTTCATACAAACTGTTAAAGCAATATTCACGTGTTTGCAAACCTAACCACAAAAATCTGCCACGCTATTTACTTTACAAAGAGGAAAAAAATTATGAATACTACACCAATACACCCTGGCGGCTGTGAACCTCAACTAAAATGTCTGTTACAACTCTCATAAAAGATTCCACCCTATGTTGTTTCCTTCTGAGTGGTTTGTGGACATCAGTTGTTGGGATTTTTTATGCTAGACTTTCTATACTGAGTTCTGGAATGCCTGTATGTAGTGGAAACGTGCATTGATTCAGCAAGTTGGAGGATAAACAGATTAAAGATTTTATGTTAATCTCCTACAGGAACATTCAATGAGCACGGGTGTATATGTTGAACTAGAACATTTTTTTTTTGTTATTTCTTTCAGATTGAAGTGAAAATGAAAGAGCTACATACATAACAGTTTTTTTGGACACGTTCCATTTGGGCGAATGTTGTGGTATTGTAGAAAAACCCACAATTAAACAAAAAACTAAGTAAGAAAAGCCAGTAATTCCTGGCAATGGCATATGTCCATATTACTGGCTTTTATTCCTTTTTTTTTTTTTTTTTTTATTGTGGGTTTTTGTGCAATATGGCAACATTCACCCACAATGGCGTACAGTATATACAAAAAAACTTTTATGATTGTAATATGAACCCATTGCGATAATCATTCAAAGACCATATGAAAGAGCTAATTTTTCATTATTGTTTAGGTATCCAGAAAATATGCACAATCATGTTTATTGTTACTGTTGTATATTTGGACTTGTAAGAGCTGTCCAGTACTTTAAAATTTTAATGATAAGAGTATTGTTTTGTTTTTTCATATGGTTTTACTACCTGTGTAAACTGAAGCTTGACTTTACTTACTGAAATATCATTAATACAAACTTAGTTGGTGCAAAGTTTTCGTCAATGGCACATTTAATGGTAATTTTTTATGATTAATAAAAAACTACTTTATATTAAAAAAACTGTAGTATAAAGTCCACTGATAAAATAAAGTCATAGTGGTGATAAGAATGTGTGTAATTTGGGTATAAACAGACTGAAATAAATCTCAGAGATTTTTATACTTCTTGCAACGAGTCCCTTAATGATTGATAACCAATGTCTCTATCAAAACGTTACTTTTTAGTGGATTTAATTTATGGGCGTGATCAAATGTAGCACATCCCGGTAATAACATTCCTGTGCCATGTTTAAATGAAATTATAAACTGCAGTGTTTTGAGTTGTTAGGCATAAAGCTGTATCAGTTATTTTTTTATTATATTATTATAACATTCCAGTCATTAAGAATGCAGGGGTGCAGAATATGTCCGATCAAGGGAACGAGGTTCGGGGGAAATCAGAATACCCCAGGGGGAAATCTTGTTGAGAAAAAAATTCAGTATCTGCATGTGCACGTAAATGAGCTGCTGCACTTGCATACAGGCCATGCTGTAACATATTGTCCTTTGGTAAGCTCTGAATGATTGTTATTAACTTTTAACATAGTCAAATTGCCCCTTAATGTGTTAAAAAGTGTGTAATGGCTTTGGTGGAAAATTTCAGGTTAAAATAATGTGTTTTGGGGAAATAGTCATCCAAATACAATTTCCGCACCCCTGTAAGAATGTACACACATTTGGAATACAAGGCATGCAGATGGATGTTATTCCAACTTTCTGTATACTAAATTTTATTCAAGCTGGGAGACATAAAATTCTCTGAAGTACTATCAGACGTTTGTTGTGTGCGCGTGTATGTATTGTGTATACATAGGCATGCATACACGTGTCTCAGTATTTCTGTTTCTCTGTGTCTGTCTGCCTCTGTTTGTGTGTGTGTATCTCTCTCTGTCTTTTATTGTACTAATGTTTTATTTCTTTTATTGGAAATGGAATACAGTACAGTACAGAAATTTTTGAGGAAAAATAATACAGTCCCTCTGTGATTAAATTGAAATGTATGGATATTATATTTTTGTTTCGTTCTTGAATTCGTTAATTTATCCTCAGCTCATGATTATTTTACTTTCAGAGAGTAAGTTGTTATTTTTGTCAGTAAAAAAATATTTTCCGCAACTTCTCAATTAACTGTGCAAAACCCAATCTTGATCACATTTTGTGAATCTGGGATCATAAACTTCAGTGCAGCCTTGTCTTAAATAAATTTAGATGTAACATTTGGTACTTACAGTTACAGCACTGTTTTTTAATTTGTTAATGTTTTGTGCCCTTCCTCTCTTTTTTTTAAGCTCTGTACTTGGTGTTTGGATTCGAGAAGCAGAAGTCTGCCTCGGGTACAAGTGAGAAGAACGGCAGTAGAAGGACAGAAGGGGAGAGTGCTACAACGAGTGCTGTGTAAAATTAAGAAAAGCAGATGTAGCAGTACTGTCTGTTGTTTTGATTATGAAGAAGCCAGTGAGTGTGGGTAAATGCTGAACTTAATTTATGTGGATAACTATCGGGACATGCGAGACGTGTTTACTTTTTATACTTAAAAAAACTGAAATTGACTTTTTGAATAATACTGTAAAAGTGCATGCCATAAATTTGTGTGTGTGTGTGTGTCTTTTCTGATTGGGACATAACATCGGATGAAACAAAAACTAATTAATTTAAATCTGATGTTGTAAAGATATTTTTACTGCAAGACATGTACTTTGATTTTTTGAGGTATTTTTTGTATGGAATTATTATAGATATAGTATCATAAATTATTACTTTCATTAATTTTGCTGTGGAAGTTTCAGAATCAGTTTGTAACATTGATCTGTTGATTTGATATTTATTTGTGAAACATTTGTTAATGTTAAGTTGTTAACTTAACTGTAGAGGCAGGGACACATAGAGTGAGTCTTTGCACCACAAAAGTAATGATATTTAATTTTTCCTTTAAAAAAACAGCCAACTCAAGATTATCAGTACTAATATCTAAGAGTTGTTGATGCATACTATCTGCAATAGTAATTAACTTTACTGAAAGTTACGTGTATACCTTGTAAAATTGCTACATTCTCAAAATTGAGGTTTTACTATTTCTAAATTGATGTAGTACTGCCATTAAGTAAAGGTTGTACAGTAATTAAATCAGGGTAGTTAAGTCAATAAATCAAGACAGTATTGTCATTAAGGTGGCTGCCTGCTCGGCTGCCAAGCAATCGCAGAACTTCAACCATTGCAAGATTATAAAAAAATGGCTTATCATGCATCAGTTATATCATCCTAGGAATAGCATTCTAGGAATGTTACACATGTGTCTACCCATTTCAGGTTCTCCATTTACCGTATTTACTCGATTGTAAGCTGACCTTTTTTTTACCGTTTTGGACCAACAAAAATCCCGACTCGGCTTACAATCGGGTTCAACCATTTTACATACAGTTTCGACCAAAAATAAATAAATACGTTTATAAAATAGGCAGTACACTTTCATCAGTACTGATAAGGACGTAAACGTGAACCTAATACATAAAAACGTGCAGTTTTTACTAGACGAAGTGTGATCTCTAGCAATATCACGGCCAGCCGACAGGTGACGTCACCGCGCCGGCCGGCCCTTGGGCTGGAGCGAGCGTGCTGATCTGGCAGTGTGTAGTCACAAGGCGTCCTGCAGTACACGCCGGTCCGCTACCACTGTATTTGCTGCTTGTACCTACTTATGTAATACGTGGTTGCTAAGTTTCAAAATGAAGAGAAAACAATATACAGCAGGGTTTAAAAAAATTAAGCTAATATACCGAGGAAACGTTTAATCTAATATGCGGTAGCAACGTAATTTTTTATGCCAGCTCATTCACATAGTAAATTCACGGTTCCATTAAAGGTCTAATTCCGTATTTACCTATCTACCACCCGCACATTATTTCTAAAAAAACAAAATGTTTGAGAGCTCGTATGGCTACAGCTTCCTTACGCTTTGCTGGCCGACTGCCAGTCTGCTTACTGCATCAGGCCAGGACGTGCCGAGTGTCTAGTCGAACTACAGCTCTGGGCCGTGCCGAGCCGTGCCAAGCCAGCATTCCTCGCATTTTGCATGACGTGTCTCGCCCGCCTGGTGCCCACTCGTTTACCTACTGTACTTCGCGTCAAACGACGAGTAGAAAAATCACCATGGGCTCTGAAGACCTGAGAGGTTAAAGGGCCGTAAAACTCTGCCATTATCATTCAGTGCGTGGGACCTTCAAAATTCGGCTTATAATTGGTGTCATATTTAATTTTTTTTCCAATGTTTAGAAAGTTAGGGGTCGGCTTACATTCGGTGTCGGCCTACAATCGAGTAAATACGGTATCTCTAAAGTTTATTTTCAAGCTGCTGAAAATGTGTTTTTTCGGTCCTTTTAGTTATGAAAATCTGGGCACCCAATCTTTTAGTATTACCAAAATCACTAAATGTCACATAGAGATGAGTTACCTGTGAGAACACTGCATGTTAGTTTGTGATTTACGCCTAGAGGTTATGAGAGGCACAATGTGTATGCTGTGACATTCTTACCATTTCCGCACTTCAAGGGCTCGAATGCAAAGCGCTCTGAATACGTTCGCACAGGCGACCACCTTAAATTGTGATTGTACTGTTGTTGACTAAAAATTATGCTGTCATTAAATTTAGATTTTACTGTCATTAAATCAAGGTTATATAGTAATTTAATCAAGTTTTGTATAGTCATTAAATCAGATTGTATTGTCAGTAACTCAAGATAACACTGCCATTAAATCAATATTATAAAGTTATTAAATCAAAGTTATACTGTTGTTAAATTATGACTACTGTCATATCAAGTTTGTACAGTCATTAAATCAAGTTTCTTTTGTAAAATCAAGAAATAGAGCAATATCATTGAATTAAGTTAGTCGTCATTAAGTAAGGTGTTACTGTCATTAAATTACAATTGTAATAATTTTGTTCTGTTGTTTAATCAAGAGTTTTTGTCATTGAATTAAGATAACAGTCATCAAATAAAGATTATACTGTCATTAAAATACTGTACAATTGTATTGTCATTAATTTAAGGTTGTGTTGTCATAAAATCTGGCCTCATAAAAGTAAGAGTTTACTGTGGTAATTTGTTAAATTGTATTTTTTTTATCCAACAAGAAAATACATAATCTATAGTTTATGGTTTAATTTTATTTATTAAATTCATTAAGAATGAATTCACTTTTCAACACTGCAAGTACTTTCTTAATGTAGTGTATAGCGTATAGGTTAAGTGATAAGTTTAAAATGAGTCTGAACGTGGCGCATAACCAACTTGTTTTACCTTTTCCAGGCAAAGCATGCAACGTTTTGTAAACATTTTATGGCTTAGCTGACTCCCTAACAGATGAATACTTAACAACAAACATTCAAAAGCATGCTACTCCTGAAATGCACCTCACATGCCTAAGAGTGTGATTATAACATGACTCTAATTTAAATCCATCGGAGATTCTGTAAGAAGACAACATTATTTTAAAGTTGATTACAGTATTTTTGGTGTTTAGAATAAAAGTTCAGTGAAAGTAATGCCACACTGAATGTTAGTACTGTAATTGTTCCAAGTACATTTTTATGTTCTCACATGCAGGAGCGTAAAAGCTTACTTCAAAATTTTTACAATTACAAATATCTATGCTCCTTTTTAAGGAGGAATATACAGCGAAACCCCTTATTTACGCTTTTCAGCGGCACAGAGCGAAAAAGTATTAATTATGGGAAATCTCGAATAAACCTATTTAGCTTACCTTATTTAGTACTTTTGTTTTTATGTTGCTTAAAAAACTCTCTACAAGTAAAATCAAAGTGATAGTATCCATGCAAGCTATGTACTGTATTTATCATATTTTATCACATAAAATTTGGTACAGTGTAAGTTACCAGTATCGGAAATGAATATACTGTTATGGGAAGATTTATTGCATGTTCACATACCAAGTGAACATCTTAAAATGTTAGATCTGATTTTTTTTTACCATTTTGTTGCTACTGTTCAGCATTTACTGTTTTTTGCAATGCTATCACAAATTTTGATGAAAACAGTATGCATTTGAATGGGAATGTAAAGTTCTCTATTCGGATCAACACATGTTTTCACGAACTCGTCACTTCTCCATAGTTACAGTATCAATTTTTGTTTTATCGAAAATGTCAGCTGTTTTTTTTTTTTTTTTTTTTTTTTTTTTTT
>PNEQ01003968.1:34875-85695 GCA_003012365.1 Medauroidea extradentata
CAATGTTGCCAACGTGAATACAGTGTTCAATAGCATTAGAGACAATTGATAGCGCTAGCGGCAGCAATTGTCTTACAGCCATCTTGAATTTATTGTGCTGTTAGCTGTCATTCTATGGCTTTGCACGTGATCAACTTCGCTGTAATATTTCTTCTTTGTTCTACACTAGACCCCTGATTTTACGAATACTCACGGCTCCTCTCATCACATTCGTAAAATCGATAGCGACCTATTTGGCCCCCCTCCCTCCTCCTAAAATTTTAAAATTGCATTTTTTCTACAAAGTGCCTCTAGTTAGACCTCGACTTCCGTAGCGCTTTGCGAGAAATTAATTAAATAGTAAAAACATAAATATATATCGGTAGCGAGACATCTTACAATGAAAAGCGTACCTTTGAGCAGTAAATACGACCGACCCATGTCCCCAAAAAATGAGAAAACCCCGAGATTCCGAATGTCTTCTCTCGAGCAAAAAGCCCGACTTCCGTAGCGATTAACGGAAAAATAAAGTAGGTATTAGTTGAAATATAAATTTTTATCAATAAGCAGACGTCTTACGATCGAAAGAACACAGCTGAACAATAGATATGACCAACCCTCGTTGCCAAAAAATGATAAAACAGAGCTCTCGAGGGCCCTCTGGTGAGAGAATAGGCCAACTTCTGTAGCGTTTAACGAAAAAATAAGGCAACTAATGAAATATAAATTTATATCAATAGGCAGACATCTTACGATTAAAATAACACAGCTGAACAGCAGATATGACCAACCCTTGTCCCTGAAAAAATGAGAAAACTGAGCTCCCGAGTGCCTTCCCCGGAAGTGCAAAATCAGTTTTTTTTCTTTAAATGCAGAAAACTAGACTAGATATTAATAAAATAATAATTTTCACCGATAGACAGAGGTCTTCAGAAAAAAAAGTGAAATTGGTAGCTACAATCTACCACTGTCACCAAAACAAATACGCAGTGGTGCACGTCTACTAGGCATTCATTACTAGCCAACACAATGTCCATGTAAATTATTCATCAAAGCAAGAAGGAAAAAGTGGATGTATTTATTCATTGCACTGTTATATAGAATAACTTCATCATTAATTAACAGTAACATCAAAACAATCCCTCGATGTTTGATACCAAGTAAACGAGTTATTGTACGCGAACGTAAGCCTAGTTAGAAGTAGCGCGCAGAGCGAACAGATAGCGCAAGTGTACGAACATCAGTACTATAGCATTTTCTGATCATCAATCAACCAGCCAAAAGTGCCACTTTTTGATCTTGCCTAAAATTGACGATAATGGACCCCTTCCATGAAATTTTAAATATGTAAAAATGTATGTCACAATGAAGAAATATGAGGATACCAAAAAGAATTTTTCTTCTAAACGCTATAGTTTAGGAATGGGAAGCAAGTAAAGTTTGGGGCAGCAGCAGGCGACCGAAAACATATTTTGATTGGTCCACGTCACAAGCCGTAATGGCCAGCACTGGTCATATAAAGGCCTAACCTGGTATGGCACTCATCAGATAAAGCGTAGTGTATCAGTTAGGTACTTGGCTGCTATTTTTAAGGATCCGGGTTCAAAACCCATGTACTGTACGTCATGAATTTTTAAAATAATGCTATTAGATATTTTTACAAGCGTCTGATGCAAATAAGTTTTATTAATTTTTTCAAACCATCTGTTTTCCATTTTTGCAAGCATATTAATATGGTGTCTGAAATGGCATATTTGCGTAGAAGAAACTGTAATTTAAATTGAATGTGAATCGTGAAAGGGATTTTTTATGTAGTAATGCAGTAGGCTTATGCTATACAACATAAATAAAATTTTTTTTCTGCGGTACGCTAAACCAAAATCACAAAATAACCCAGAAGTATTCTTTGCTTCATAAATTTATGTATTGCATATGAACCTAACATCTGTAATGAAATACAAAATACTATTGATTATACAAGATATTAAATTTGGATAAAGAATATACGGTACCATGCAAAATCTGAGAAACAATATTATACTAACCCGAAAGATTATTGAACTCACTTAAGTTTTCCAATACCAGTCCATCGAGTATCCATTGTACCATCGTGGCCAACACTTGGTGTGGTTGTATTGTAAAGTAAATACATGGGTATTAAATAATTAAATATAGTAATTGTTGCGCTTGTAAACAGGTTTATTTAAAGTATTATTGCCTATTACAGTGCTCGGATATTGCTATGATATAGTGTGATGTAACAATGTGCGTAACACTAAACTTTATAAAACCTCCGACTCGAATACCTTCGAAATATAAACTGTGTTACGTTTTATGATTGACTACATACGCATAACTAAACCAACCACCGTAACAGACTTAAAAATAGTTTGTTATTGACCACGCATAGTCTGGCATTTCACCGGAGTGCGACAGCAGTCAGCTAGCTTGCCAAGGCTCTGTGTCTACTATGGTTTGTGACATCACTGCACGTTTTCGTGGGCGTTTTAAAAGCGTGAACTTTAAGTAGCTGTAGTTATCTCAAATTGACTTCAAATTTAAAAATTTTAACTCGCATCGATTTTGTTTTATATGCATGTAATGTGGATGTTCTCGTTGAAATTCACTAGAGGGGCTCATTATGTACATAATTGGTTGCAAGTAACTGCTCTCACAGCCAATATATTACGTAAAAATAAATTAGGAGTTCCGGGATTACACTATACATGAACATCTAATTTATTTCCAAAGTTTGACATACCCATGGTGCATACAAATGTTTCTACACTTGTGGATAGGTAGCGCGATCATCGTGCTCTCTTCAAGAATGCACATTTTACGACACGCAGTAAAGCACTGTTCAAGCAAATTATGCATCACCTTAATTGTTTTAAGTACGTACTGTGTTAGCCCAGAAATGAAAAAAATAATTTCATGCCATTATCTTTGTGGGGTTCGTGTAAGAACGTAAATATATTTGGCGCAAGACGAGAGAAATAAGACTTGGAGATGTGGAGAAATAGTGTAGAAGGAGGCCGTATTGGAGTTTTATGAGCATTTGTGAATGTGCCAGAACAATGTGTCGACAGTACAGCCTCCATTTAGATCCTAAAACATCGAGAGAGTAGGCCGGCCTTGGCATAGCCACCGCGGCGGGGGTTGCGGCACGGTTTTCAATCTGTCATTGCTGCATTTTTTAACCAATTTCCAGTATTTTCGTTTTATTTTTTATATTGTGATTGTCAAGTAATAACAGAAACCCCACAACTCATTAGTGAACTAAATAATACATTTTAAAATCATTATCAACGTAATTACAGCCAACTTCCAATTTACCAACCCTTCAGGGTTCCCAGGAATAGGGTCATTATTTCGGAGGGATTGTTATTAGAATTATTACAAATTATCGGAGATCCCTGACCTCTAAAATGTTGACATTTACTGTTTTTTATCATTGAATTGGTGTTCACTCGTCTTCGGTGCAAAAATTACGTTTTTTTATAAAATTATACACATTAATTTAAAAGCAAACTCGTTTTTTTTTTAAAGAATACCATTGAAGTGGATCTACGACCTTTGTTTACTTCATTATAAATCACAAACGTTGCCGATAACGTAAATTCTTGCGCCCGCAACGACCGTTTTTGGAAGTTAATTGCAAGAAAGCCGCAAGAAAGTTGATTGAAGTAGTAATATTTTTCAATAGAATGACGTATTTTGAATAAATGATAGTCTGGACGTGCATATACGACCTTTCTGTAGCTCAATATAAAGCATGAATTCATGATGATGAAACATAAATATCGTCGGCAACATAAATTAAGTGCCAGCAATGTCGGTGTTTCAAAACTATTTACAAGGTAACATCGCAGTGTTGTTGGTAGAAATAGTAATTTATTTAAATAGGCACATACATTCTGAATGAATTTATGTCATGACTGATATCTAAGACTTTTCTTCTACATATTAGGTTCAAACGTTGTGGTCAATGGTAATTCTAGTTGCCCCAACGTACAGCACGCGCCATGTAAGTTTCCGGGTAACGAGCTGGATTGTGTTGCATTTAATATTACCACAGTTTTAAATTTGAATGGCTAATTTACATAAGTCAATTTGATTCAGGTATTTATAGGCTACTAGGTGTTTTTGCAGCGGCCTGCTCTCAAATTCATTTAATGTGCCATTCACTTGGCAGGCTGCCACTCGCCATCTAAGTTGGAGACCAGTGTATGTCTTGATAAAGCTGTTTGCCTCCTGTACGATAATTTGTGTGCGAAAGGGTCCTATCTGGAAACTGGTTAGTTCAAAAACAACATACACAATGTGTCAAACTTATGTAACTTGTGCCACTTTTGACCACTACCAATTCACAGCTACTGATGCTCGCTCGCTCAGCAGATGGGACGTGATGATAACACTACTCCCTTTGTTTTGCAGTTCTTTCACTTCTCTAACTCGGCCGGTCGTGTGAAAATAATCTGCTTGTGTAATGAATCTACTGTGTGCACGAGTTTCTTACACACTTCACCAATGTGCATGGAGAGGGATTTAATACTCAGTTTCGATTTGCTTACCAACAGTAAATAATTACAAACATCAAGATGTTGATCGTTGTTAATAAACTTGGATAACACATTCACAGAACAACTTTTAACCTACACAATGTTGTTTCACATTTTCTTTTCACCGACGTATGCAAGTGTATCCACAACTGTTATTTATGGTCAAGCCGATTGCGTGTGTGTGTGGGCTAGTGACTCACACCAGACGTGCTGTTGTCAAGTGTCGTACTGCCCTATGCCACGCATATCTGAGACATGCATCCGACGTTTGGTAGTGTCAATATGAACTGTGCTGCTTTCACTTGTTAAAAGAATGATTTATAGTGTAAATATCACTAAATGACATGATGGTAATTATTTTTAATAGCATTTAGTTTACAAAACGGAAAACATCATAAAGCTTAAATAAACATGACGTATAGTCGTAACGTCACAGGCACAAAGATAGCCTACCGTATTCAAGGGCACGAGACATTGGTGGCAAAAAAGTTACGGTGCACACATAATGAAGAAGAGGTGAACGAATTGCCTTATTGGAGTGGTTGGCCGGTGTTGGGAAAGAGGCGGGCAGGTTGCTGACCGGCCGGGGGATGGGAAGGGGCGTTTGTGCCGGCCGGCTGGCCATCGCATTGCGTGGGTAGAAGGGACAACAACGTATATTTGTAGAACTAACACGCCGTGTGCGGCAGTAAAGTATTCAAGAAACAACTGCAACCATTTGCAGCCATAATAAATGCAATGCCTATTTCTGCTATTTTCTTTGAATTTTTTTTTTTTTTTTTCAATGGTTCCTGGAAAAAGAGTTGTTACAGTCTGTCTCATGAAAGAATTCCATATTTTTACATTTCTCTTCTGTGAAATGTGCCTGGCTGTTCCATTGTTTGGAGCTTTAAACCTACCTGGCTTCCTGGAAAAGCACTGTCTCCACAATCCTGTTTACAGACACATGTCTCAGAAGTGAACTGTCAAAATGTGGAATTCTTTCATGAGATAGACTATACTTCGAGAGGGTCGTTATTCCCGGGGTCGTATAATTGAGAGTTGATTGTACTTACAATTTTTTTGGTCATAGAATTTTGTTATTTTTTTAAGGTTCCTGAGACAGTATTCGTAAAATCACTACCTTGGTTAAATCCAGGGTTTGTAAAATCAAGGGTCTATATTTCCAAACAAGTTTAGATTTCCTTTCTTCTTCATCTATGACTCTGAAATCTCGTGTTTATATTGTCTTTGGTTGGCTACAACATGGGCGAAAAATGTAAACAGCGGGTAAAATAGCATTTTGATCAGGTGATATGCTGGAAAATTTAACATTGCACTAAATGGCAGACAAACGGGACCTGAAGAAAAAAAGTTCAAAATGCGGGAAAATGTAAAGAACGGTAACGTAAATATGAAGTTCCACTGTAATAATTAATGTTGTATCAATGGTAAAGTAGCAATTGTCGAACAGTGGTGGACGTGTAACATGTCCGTGCACAATAGCTAACATGAGGCATGGTAAAACTGAGCATAGGCATCAATTTTCAGACAATGTAAAGGCTGATTTTCAATGAATCATTGTATCAAAGAATGTACAATTGATCGACAAAATAACGAAACTACTTTAGGTGAGTACTTATTGTACGAGATCCCTCCTCCACTGAGTTTTCTTCTTCTTCTTCTTCTTCGTCTACTTCTTCTTCTTATTCAAATAAAGTTTTAAACCACAGATATGTTTTGTTAGTACAGACCAGTTTAGTAGGAAATATTTCTGCTACATATGGATACATGTTTTAAACATTTAGTGAGTCAGAAATAGTGACATTTTTACCTGGGCAAGTTCTGTGTATCACACAGTTTTGTAATACAAAGCATCCAGTTCTCATTGTTGGTTTAACGGATGTTTCACTTCTTGTTAGAATATGGATGGTATATTTTGGGAAGTATTCACAACCTTAAGAGGAAACTAAAGCATCATTACAGTGCAAGCATTATCAGTAAGCTGTACTGGTGTACTTACGAAAATTGTGTTATTTTGTTTTTAATACAAAGTGCAGTACGTAATTGTTAAAAGTTGATTTTATCAAGAGAAAAGTTGCAAGTTTTGAAATCAAGTATTAGTGTTTACATGAATTATTTTGGCCTGTCTCTGGCCATAGAAAGATTAGGTATTAAGTAAATGATTGTTTTTATGATCAGTAATTAAATTTTATCTTGTCAGAGCGAAATATGAAACAAGTTAACATTGCTTCAAGGTATATTGTCAGCTTGGAAAATAGTGATGGAGTGATTTTAACAAGCCTGCTATTTGGCCAGATAAGAATGACACAAATAATGGAATGTGATCATGTAATGCCGTTTGTGATGTTTATAGCAGATATTGTACTGTACACCAGTGCTATGAAGTTGAGGAAGTGCTAAATATATTTTTGGTGATTTTGTGTAGAAAAATCAGATTTATTAATGTGATAAACTATTTTTTTAAACCCAGATGATGACTTATTGAAATAGTAATTTATTTCAACAGACATGATGTTAGATGTTGCTTGAAAGATGAGAAAATTACTGTATTTCTTCGAGAATGTAAGCAGCACCAATAAAATTGACCATGTGGAATTGAAAATATGATATCCTAACAAATTTCAACAGTTTGAAAATTTAAGGCAATAGAATATAATATTTGATATTGTGTTTATTTACATGAATAGTTACATGTATTGCAAAACAAAAGTTCATTATTATTCACCTTCTGCAAAATTGGCATACCTTCATTTGGTTGTTTAATGAAACTCAGAATGGAAACAATATTTTTATGTTCCTTCAACTTTTTGTGTAACTATGCACAATTTTTTAAAGTGACTAATCTTTTTTTTTTTTTTTTTTTTTTATTACTGGCGTAAGATTTCTGAGAAGCCAGACAATTTACATGTGTAACATAATTTACCATCATAGCTGCACTGCTATATTTTCGTCTTGATATTTTTATAGTGATACCACATTTTCTAGCAGTATCCATATCACTTAAAATTGAAAACAGTGTGAGTAATCAAGTTTAAGAAGGCATGAGAGAACATAAACAAAACAAGCAGATCATAGACTATGAATGAAGTAGATGTGATAAAAATCAGTAGCTAGATGGGCAAGATTGCTAGCATTCTCAGTTCACTTTCCCGTCAGTTTGCTCCTAGCACAGTGCATTTGCCTTTCATGCCAAGCTAACGGTTGAGTTTTAAACAATAAACATTGTCTATCCTCCTATTACCAAATAATTTGTTGTTATAGCAGATACTGTAAAGACATTGTATTACGTGTAATAACATTGTACAGTCGAGCCTCACTACTACGACAAGTCCTGGTTTCCGAGAAATTTGTCGTAGTTGCGTTGCTGTCATTGTTTCCGAACTACCCGACTTGTACCACTTAAAGAAATTTTTTTGTTTAAGTTCATGTTAAACTGTCACCAACGTAAAACAGACAATTTTCAAGAAAGTAATAATGATTTAATTTAATAGGCATTTTTCTGAAGAATTTGATATCGGACAAACCTATAATAGGTACCAAGTTTCAAAAATTTTAATGAATGCTGTGGCGTGTACAGTCAGCGTTGCGTAACAATGCACGGACCTAGATCCTTTCTTGTGACATACTTGGTGGTGGCTACCGTGTGGGGGATGAACATCAAGGATCTAGGTATGTAGTCGAAAAATTGTGGTGGTAGACAACACGAGAACCAAGATGGAGACAGTGTTTCGCTGTTCCTTCAGAATGCGCTGCTGTGCATTGTGCAGCAGGTTTTTCTATCACCGGCTCTTGCATTCACTATAAAATAAAAATGTATGAATGAAATGTAAACACAACTCGCCGGCACAGAAAGACAAAGAGTTAAGGTGAATGTCGCTTTACTTTGAGCGTAGTACATACCCACTTGTACTTATCAGTTTGACGAGTGTAGCATTTTTTTTTGCATGAGTGCTCTCATGATAATCCTATTCCTGATGGGGAGTATAGTGGTTTCAATGTGTTATAGCTAAGTGTGATACAGTTATTTTCAAATTTTTACTGTGAATTAACCAGAGGAACCATAAAAATATATTTTTGGTAAGAAACTTGGAGGGGGGGGATAAATATTCCCCAGCTAAATTTTAAAACAATTGCTGGATTTGTTCTACAGTGTTGAATACTTGTGACAAGTGTAGAATAATATGTGCGCTTGCCCGAGGCAAGTACAAATTGGCTTGGACAGGTGAATGTAATTGATCACTTGTCCGTTGTACAGGTGGTGGTGTTTACAAGCAAAAATGAGTGATGCCAACATTGCTGGTTACATACTTTATTTTCACGCACTAGTCGTGAGCTGTGGATAGCTGCAGCACCAAGTTAAATTTGAAGCCAATATTCAGTAGCAGAAGTAGGTACACATGTCTGCATAGACTTTGAGCAAAGTCACAAGCTTGTGATTTTATTCCGGCAATGTGCCAATAAGAAACATGTAGGATCTACGTTTTAACGCCTCCAAATCTAGACAGGCTGCTCCTTGAAAAGCAATGCTAAAGCTGGACTTGCTCGTTTTCACACACAGCCGACCACCTGTGTTGCATCCTTGCTGCTTATCTGAAAAAACAGGTGTGGGCAGTATAAGCTGAGCTGTAGCAAGCTAAGTAGAGATAAGCATGAGTAGTTGCGCATGTTTATGTGTGTGTGAGCGAAAGAGTGAGAGCACTATCGTATTTCCCACGCAATTCTCATGTCTCCTAGCGCGTGCGGGTGTGTGTGTGTGAGTGTGTGTGTGTATGTGTGGGTGCGCGCGAGATAGACTCGAGTATAGTACAGCTGGCAGTAATTATTCTTGGTTAAGAAACTGCACATGTCCCTGGTTATTCAGTCAGAACACACATTTCTTGTTCCAAATATCCATGTCGCCCTCTGCGTTGAACGGAATGGCCTGACAACAGTGTGTCTGGCATCTGTACCATGGCCTTTTGCTTCTCTCCGGTCACGAGTTGGCTGTGTGTTTACATATGTACTAGGAGGTAGATGTAGGGAGGGAGAGAAGGGTGTGTGCTTATGGTTCTCTCTGCTTTGTGCAAGTATCCGGGCAAGCCTTTCCTCCCTCTTTTTAACCATACGCAGGATCTAACCCCAAGCGACAGAACAACAGGCTGATGCGCCCGGCCACGCTACCGAGGATCTAGATAGATGCTCACACTGAGAATTTAGCATTTTATAGCAGATGAAGTAGACTTTCACGTTTTGTCGCGGGAACTTCGCATTTGCGAAAATTCCAGGCCTCTAATTATTGCTGAATTTTAACATACATCCAGTATTTTAAATAATATTTCTTGCTCGCGATATGTTCACATTTTCCATTCTATTCCTTTAAATTACTAAATTTTTTTTTCCGGGGATTGAGAATATTGTTGTAGTTTCACTGATGTCGTAGTAGCCGATGTCGTAGTTGCAGGACTCAAATGTATTATCTCAGGGTAAATATGGCTTTTCTGTTTCTTTTGCCAACAAAAGAGTAAGCAAAAAAGACTTAATTTTTTTGTTAGACTATGAAAATGGGCTGCAGGGAAGGGTTAAAACTTGTGAAAATGTGTTAAGGGGGGATGGTGTTTATTTTCAGAGTAAGATGGTACAACTGTTTGCGAGTATTTGAATCATTTCAAGTGGATTTTTACAGGGAAATCAGATATTAGGTATGTTTAGTGTAATATTATAGGTATGTATGTTACACTGTTACAGTGATATTCATGAATTGTAAATTCAAAACATGCCAGTCACAAAAAAATATACAACAGCATGCAAATATGAGTTGGAATACTGTACATGTTCCCTGTATAGAATCACAATACAGGTTGTCGTTGCCTAGGGAGATAGGTATAACTTGTGGTGAAAATGGTTATCAATCAAATATGTTTTAAAGTCTTTAATATTTATTATAATTATTTATGTCCAAACAAAACACATTAGGAACGTAGCAGCATTCTTTGCGAATTATGGTTCTTAGTTTTTAAAGTAACTATATACCTCTGTATGTATGCAACAACCATCTAAATTCTTGTTGGTCACTGGAAGCACACAAGCCTGTGTCTTGCAGGCACACAATTGATTCAAGAACTAATACAGTAATACCTCTTTATAACATTTTGTAACGACCACTTGTCTATAACGACACAATTATGAAAAACAGTAAAAATTATGTTTTATTGCATCTATGCCTGGACTATTCTATTTTTAAACAAATTTTTTGAGAGTGGTTTTATAAAATGTTGTACTTATAGAATCCAAATTCGTAAAATTATGGATACACTAGAAAAGACAATGTGAGACAGTCTGACTTGCCGAAAAGGAACACTTTTTGTTAATATATTTACTTATATTAATTTATGACTGTACAATTACTTCTGTAATTTAGTAGTGTCTGTAAGCATATTTCGTAATGTGCATTGCATTTAGTCCACAAGAATCATTGCAAGAAGCACTGGTATTACACTAGATACACACTGTAGTCTTCACATTAGTCTTTAATATTTTTTACCTCTGTATAATTCTGTATTGGAGTTGGTTAGGTTTGGTTACATAAATTGCCTTTTCACAGCATGTTTTAAGCTGCTTGATGTTTAGTGCTGTAATATCAGTGTAAATGGTGAGCTTGTCCTTGGACTTGTCTGTGGTCAACTCGTACTCCATGGTAACTTGTGACTTGAGAGCAGAAGTTGTGCTGTCATCAGGAGAGAGTGGGCTGCGGTGTCATGTGACACTGGTTTGATGCCCGAACAGGTGCTTCATTCAGTGCGTGAGCGACTATGTTTTCCCATAGAGCATTGAAGGTATTAATGGCATTGTAGGCAAATTGGTCTTACGTGGAACTAGGTGTTCATCCCTGACTAGAACGGTTATAATAAAAGGCACTTCAGCGTGGGGTCAACCAGTTTTTGGCTGGATGTAGTCGAGTTATATCTGGCTGGCTCTGTCACTTTACCTGGACCCATAATCAGTGCCTGATTATTTAAACTTGAACTATGTGGAATAAGAGGTGCTTCTCCAGTGGTTAGCATGTAGGTGGTGTGAGAGTTTATTGTAGTTAATCAACCTCACTTCTCCTTCCTAAAATCCCTTTTCCCAAACCATCCCAGACAGCAGGTGCAGGAGAAGCAAAGTGCAACAATCCTTTGTTCTACACAATTACACACAGCAGCAGCATTGTTGCGTAGGTCAGGCATTGGGATACTTGTAGGGACTCCAGGGTTTCTCTCTTGTACAAGGTTGAAAGTGTGTTGCCGGGAGTTGTGTCCATTGTAGTGTGGTGGCTACAGCGTGCCTGAATTCACGAGGGACACAAGATCAACCTTGTGTCACCAACAACAAATTAGGTCTGGTCCTGGAAAATAATGGTGGACTAGTAAGTGCGCCTGCAAGGTCTTGGCAGTCATTGCTCCTTCACCCTGGTTGGGCCCAGAGACCACCAATTTGTCATCAATTGATGTTGAGATGAATTCTTCCCCTTACACACATACTGTATCATCTCGACTCACTACCCCCTCATTACTATTGGTTGGCAGGCCCAGAGGGTACAGGAGAGCTTGAAGTGCCAGAGACTGAAGAGATGTGTAGAGTGTGAATTCACATGTTCATCAGAGTAGATGTGTTCCTCTGGAGGCAGGAGGTCCCCTTCATTACCTTATGAAGAGGTGGAGGGGGGAGGCAAAGGAAGGGTGGCTACTTCCCTTAATTGTTTTGGACCTTTACTTGCAGTCGTCTTTTGGGACAGTAGGGACGTCATCTGGCCCATTTATACTGATGAGCTGGCAGCAGAGAGGAGTAGAGCGATAGAGGAAACTGGCATCCTGAGAGGTATTCATCCAAGATGCTGCACTTAGTGTATCTCTATTGGTTGAGTAGAAGTGAGCACCTATTCATAGACTTTATGTTTGATATTTTTACAAGTGTTTTACAATGAAATGCTAACACATACCAGCGGCAAAAAATTATTTCTTGCTTACCTTACGTGGTTTGTTTTAATTGTAATGTTTTGTCACAGAATAAATTGAATCATTTTCTGATAAAGAAAGCAAGTCCACTTTTAGGCAAAAATAAGTTGCTATAGGGCCTATACATTTTGTTGGTAAAAATAATACACACCTAAGTGGAGAAAAGACTAACAAATGTAGAACGAAGAACTGTAGAATCATGGAATTGTTTTTGCCATTGCATGCAGAGCCTTATGTAGGATCTGTAGTCCCCTAGACTGAGACGGTAGTGAGGCTCCTCACGTCTCCCACATTTTAAGCCAAAAGTTATAGTGAATACACCCTTACGAAGAAAAACTTCGTGTCCTGACTTCAAACTATTGCTGTTTTTTTTTTTTTTTTTTTTTTTTCAAAATCATGGGAAATTCTTTTGAGAAGTTTGTGACAGGTACCTCCTTACAAAACCCCCCGTCCCTACATCAGAAAAGATCCACGTTATGAATGGAGAAGTAACAAGAAAATTTGTCATCCCTCCAGTCAATCTCTCTCTTCCCAGGCAAGGTTTTTTGATGTAGGGGCATTAGGTATGGTAAGCAGGTACCTCTCACTAATATCTTAGAACAACTTCTCTGGATTTTGAAAAAAAAAAAAAAAAAAGGTAAGAAGGGTCAAAGTCAGAAACTCAAAGATTTTTCTTCGTAGGATCTTATCTCTTATGTGTTTTGACTTAGAACATAGCAATTTAGTACGGGGATAGGCTTACCATTTTATACTTGCTTAAAATCCTCCAAGAAATTGTAAAATAAAAGAACCTGTCTGCACGTGCACAAATTTCCAAATATTGGCACTGTAGGTTCTTAAAGTCAAACTGCTGGATGTATAAAAAAAAATCTTAGTAGAATATTTTTTGGTGGAGAAAACTCTGATCTTTAATTTAGTACTGAAATATTTTCGCTCTAAATGTTATCACTTTCAACGAAAATGCAAATTTGTCATTTCAGCTGCTATTTTCAAGTATGATGGCCATAGCTCCAGTCCGATTGGTGGGGACTTTAAGTATGTTGAAGAGTAAGGTATAAGGAAGGTCTGTGGAATAATTCAGCTTATTACCAATTATTTCCTCGAAAATTTATAATTTAACTAGACTATACCTTGCTTGTCCTTGGATGTTTGACTGGGTGTGTCAGACAAAAGCTCTTGTACTATTGACAAGATCTCCCTTCCTTGACTGGAGGTGTGGGCCACCCCCAAAACCTAGAGCTGAATCCACGACCTATTGACAAGTGTTGCGAATATGATACCAGAAACAGTATGGACCTCCTGGATTAAAAATATCTGCATGCTGGTGAAGTGTGTAAATAGAGTCAACATGCATGAGTCAAAGTTAATGCCAACTGGGTAATGTGCTCTACTTGAGAGACTGATTTTTTTTAGAATTTTTGGTCAGCATTTAACATCTAGGCCTAGGTCTTCAGTACTGCAGAGGGGTTACATGAGGTGTGTATTAATCAGCGATGGAATGAAGTGTAGGGGGAAACTGGAGATCCCTGAAAAAAAAAAGTACTGACCAATTTGCATTGTCTGGCACGATTCTTCCATATGAAATTCCAGATTGACCTCACAGGGAATTAAATCCAGATCGTCTTCGTGGGAAGCAAGTGCTCTGACCACGGCGTTTAGATTGACTGAGCAATGTAAAAGTTAAGGTGAGAGAGACATGAAGGGAGAAATGGAATACAGAAAGGGAGGAAACGTTTGAAAAGAAAGTATTTACACAATAGTAGTTTCTGTTAAATTGTGTCTGAAGGATTCCCACCTTGCAGGGTCTGGGACATATAGAGCAGTGGTCCAGTGTTGCCAGCTGTTGAGACACCCGTGAGTTATCTTCGACTGTACTATAGAATACAAAATGTTTTTCATTGGAATGCTTTGGCTAATGTGTGTAACTGGAACAGTTTTCTAAGGATTCTTTTTGAAATTTTTTTAATTTTATTTAAATTTGAGATTTATTTGCCTTAAAGACACTGAAATTTGTGTTGAAAGTTAGTTTCCCTATTTTGTACGGCCCTAACTGTGACAACCTGACCTGCAAACCAACTACGGGAACTTTTAAGGGTAAAGGTAGCAACAGTGCGAAAATTAAGAGGGTGTGGAGGAGAACAGAGAGGGGTAGACAGTCAATGCTGGTGAGGATGGTGAAGGAGTGGAATGCACTGTGGGAGGAGTTGGTGACTGTGAGGGGGGTGGAAGGTTTAGGAGGGGACTGGAGGATTGGAGCTGAGGGGATGGGGAGGAGTCCGCTCACCATTGGGTGTTAGCCCAGTTGCGAGTGTAAAACATATTATTATTATAAAGCAACATGTTTGAAACTAGTTTCCTCTACAGCAGTGCTCGTTTAATTCCTCATGAGGAGGAAAATAATCTTACAGATTTTTTTACAGCTTATCAAAATTAAGTACTTTGCAGTGATTTTGGTATTTATTTGGACTGGAGGTGCAAAGTTAATGTATAGGTAGGAGAGGACATGTAAGTGATGCCTCTGATAATAAAGGACTACCAGTTGAGGTCCGAAGAGAGGAATGCCCGAGGCACGTGCACTGATAAAGACAGATTTAAGTGAGGTGCTGTCTGTAATCGAGTATTATGAGCATTACCTATTATCTAGTGTATTGCCGACCTGTTTTGACAGTTAAGTATGTTAAGGTCTTCTGATTACCTAATGTTATGTAATGTATTGTGTTTTGAGATTCGTTAGTTGATATTTCCTTAATAAAAGCAGTTTATTTTCTCAAACAGTATTCCAAGTCATAAGTTATACCTTTCGTAAAACTAATTTTGATCAGCTACACATTATTCTACTGCGAAATACTCAAAAGATTCATCATAGCATAGGATATTAAATTCATATTACATAAATTTGAATTATATGTTAACTTAACACAACCAATAAACTAAAAATTTGACAATTGAGGTTACGTTACTAATTTTCCAATGGAACTTGTAAAATTTCCCTACGTGGTATTTTGTTGGTCACACTGACAAGAATTGTTCGTTGTCAAGGAATAAAATGTAGAGAATACGTAGATAAAATACATTATAAGTTTTTAAATAGTTTTAGGTAAATATATATTAGAGTAACTTTTGTAGTTGATCGATTAATTTAATAACTGTCATACAGTGATCTGCGGCGTACGCATGCGCACTAGCCTCATTTCAGAACTTAGATTTTTGCAGAGCCGTTTCCGTGTTTTCCGTCTGCCACACAGTGCCAAAAGATCGAATAGGGTGCTCGTTCTGGTTGTATAACTAGAAATGGATTTTGAAAACTCTGCTGGAGATCCATATTTTGAAGCGGTGAGTGGCTATCTGTAATCGTTTATATATTTCGGCTTAGTTAGCACTATAAACGAATTTCAATCCATTGTGTATTTCCAGCTGTTCTCTTACTGTTAGCCGTGTCGAAAATTTTCTAAGTCCTAAAATGGCGTCCAGAAACAAAGTCCCACGTAGTAGATGGCTTTGGAATACCCCAATGATATATTTTTTTTGTATGCTGGTCAAGTGGTATTTTCTGTCATTACTTGGAAATAAGTTCCTCAAGTCATACAATTATTAATTTATGTTACAGGAAGGCAAACCGAAGGAAAACAGAAGTGCAGAGGGCAACCAATCTGGTGCAGGAGGTAAAGTTCAGAGACCTTTGGCTATTGTCTACCTATTTAACATTAACATACTGTTTTCATTTTTAAATTTGTACACTATAAGTTTTGTATGTTTTTGTGTAGCCAAGGTCTAGGCCTGTGTGATGAAAACAGTATTAAACTATGAAGTTAAATTTATTGTTAAAAAATTGGAGAAATGTATACATTTAAGTTTAAAACAGAAGAAATGATAAGCCTGCACCTTTTTATCAAGATTCTCATAAAGTACTTCAATGCATAGACCCCAAATTAAATTAAGTGTGAAATTAATTAGATGGGCTAAGAGAGGGATAGGAAAAACAAGTCTAAATTTGTTTGTCCAAGTCAAAACTGCAAACAATTCCTTGAATTTACGTTCAAAGTATTGGAGTCTATTGAGCTGTTGATGAGGGAAAACAAGTGGATGCTTGTTTTATTGACTTTGAAAAGGCCTTTGACAAGGTGCCTCATGGGAAACTTAGACAAAGGGTGGATGACCTGTTAGAAGACAGGTTGGTTGGGTGGATAGGAGATTTCCTCAAGGGAAGGGTGAAAAATTGGGGGGGGGGGGGGTAACTGTGTCAACTGAGGAAAAGGTCCCTTCAGGGGTGCCACAGGGGGTGTGCTAGGTCCAATATTGTTTACAATAATGGTCTGTGATAAGGGTTTGGAGGTTACCAGCAGAATACAATTATTCGTTGATGATTGTATGCTCTATTCAGTGGTGGGGCATGAGAACAAGCTACAGGAAGATATTGAGCGGATAAGGCTGTGGACACTTGAAAACAAAATGAAGATAAATGTTAGAAAAACTAAACTTGTGCGGTGTACAAGGAAAAGGCTAAAGAGCAGGGAAGTCTATAGTTGGGCAGGACAGGAAATAGGCGAGGCATCCGAATATACGTACCTAGGAGTTGTTATGCATGAAAATCTTTGGTGGAAGAGCCAAGTTCAGAGAGTGGTCGCAAAGGGTAGGAAAGTGCTAGGAATGATTGGTAGGATATTAGGGGGAACCAGCTCGGAGGTGAAGGAGAAGGCCTACAACACCATGGTCCGGCCTGTTCCTGAGTACGCTGCAGCTGAGTGGGACCCCCATGTTAAGGTAGTGGTGAAGAAACTGGATAAGGTGCAGAGAAGGGCTGCCAGATGGGTGAAGGGTAAGTGGAGAAGGCGAGGGCAGGATGGAGAGGAAGAAAGTAGTTTCAGGCCGTCTGTGATGAGGGAATTGGGATGGAACTTACTGAAGGATAAGAGGAGAGTAGAAAGACTGGTTAGGATGTATAAGATAGTGGAACGGGACGGAGGATGGAGTGCACTAGCTGAACATCTAGATAAGGGTGGATATAGGGGTAGATGCAACAACAGTAAAATGATACAGAGGGTCTGGCGGAGGACGGGACAGGGACTACAGTCAGTGCTGGTTAGGACGGTCAGGGAGTGGAATTTGTTGGAGGATGTGGTGTCGTTGCGGGGTGTGGTCAGGGAGTGGAATTTGTTGGAGGATGTGGTGTCGTTGCGGGGTGTGGGATAGTTTAGGAAGGCTTTTTTGGAGAGGATGTTGTATGGGTATTTGGATGCTTGCCACCGGGCGCTTGCCCAATAACAAGAAAATTATATATTTTTTTAATAAGTTTTGCTAGAACAATAGGTAAAGTGCAAACCTAGGTTAAGTAACATGTGTAAATTAGGTCTACTGTCTTGGGCTGATGCAGTATGATGTGGCATTACCTGCTGTTTCGCACACTGCGATGAGCACCGATTATTGGCTGATGGGCCTGTGCAATGGCAACTTTACTTTTGTCTACTATAATAAGTAGGCATAAAACTTACACCCAGTTAGTCTGTTCATTACAGTAATTAGTTAAAGGTTCCTGTAAGATAAAGGCACTTAAGTTCTTGACTGTATGTATTGCATGTTTATAGTCCTGACTGTTCAAGTCGAAAAAAATTAATCTTGCGACCGTATTGATCATAAGTGTGTGGTGTTTGTATGACATTTTTTTGGCATCAGTATTTCATGATATTTTGCTATGTAAACTTCGAAAGAAAATGGTCTAGTGCTGCTCAGTGTTAGACGAATTGAGTGTCGTGAAATTCAATAATCAAGTAGTATTAAAAGGAGCCTCTAGAAATTTTTTTTTTTGTGAAATTAATGTTTGCCTATAGACCTATTTGTCAGTAAATAACAGTTCTGGGAGTATTTATTTCTAGGAAAAGTTATAAACTATTATCTATATATGCCATGTTTTTACTTAGCCTTATTGTAGGTATGTCATTATAAAAGAAATAGGCCTAGTGAAAGTTGCAAAAAAACAAGTTTTATGGCATCTGTGCTCAACGTCTCCTGAAAGCAAAGGAGAAAAATACATCCTTCTGTCTGTAGTTGAATCCTTTGGTTTTTGATACCTGCAATAATACTGTTGCAAGTATGATACCTAATATTTGTTGTGGTATTGGACAACATTAACCGTGATCGGCAGCAAACTATTACGTTAGACTCTTTCTCACTCACCACTTGTCTCATAGCTTCTGTGTGTATGGTGCATAATATCATGTTTGACAGTGACTTGAGTTAAGAACATGTTGCCAAACATCAGGAATGTAACACTTGTATCAATAATATATTTTACTGGGTATTATGAGCATATTGAACACTTTAAATGTCACTGTATGAAAGTTAAACTCTGTGAACATTTATGTCATATCAGAAATTGCTTGGTATATGTCATTCTGAATAACATTAACATGCAAACTGCCAAAATGTTGTTTAGTCTCTACATAGTGCAATGCTCTCTGCGACCTCTGTAGAAAGATTTGTACAAAAAGTAAAAAAATAATTAAGGTGTAGGTAAAGATTTGTGCCTATCAAACTTTTATACAATGTGTACAAAATTTCAGTATTGTGCTAAATCTTGTATTGATTCTGGTGTTGGTAACTTGTTAACCTTATGTACTAAAACAAGAGTGATAAAACGTGAAGTAAATTCGCGGCGTACTATGTGCAAGGGAACAATGGTGAAACGTGAAGCAGTTTTGGCTTTGCTGCACTACATCGCACATGAGGGTTTTAATATCTATCAAGGTACCTGTGAACGTGGCATTACACATTCGTCAATACATTAAATTTTGTTGGGCAAACATCCGTCTCACTTAATGGGCATGCCTACAACATTGCTGTTGGTTTGAGAGTAAATATCAGTAATGTGGGCTGTTACTAGTTCCCAAGCAGTTTACTCTTAAAAAGACAATCTGTTGAATAGTGTACGTTAGTTAGTCAAAGACCATAATGGCCGTTCAGGGTGATAGAGGTACCAAGGTTTCAAGTGTCGCCCTAATATCACAATCAGAACTCATCTTCGACTGGCAGTAATGCTGCTATCACAAAGCCACACCCTCTATCATAGTTTCAAGAGATTCACGAATATGTGAAGGTGAAACAGATTTCAGACATCAATGACCTACTGTGTATTTATAATGCAGACGAGTCTGTTTTTGTCTTGAAGAATCTTAAAGGCTCGGGGTACAGTAAGTCCTTTAATATTTACGTTGGAATTAGGTTCCTGAAAACAGTGACACAAATTGAAATATCATAAATTTAGTCAGAGCAACCACCTACTGTCAAAACTTTGTAATGGAGTAATGATGTCATTTTGAATCTGCAACTGTTTAAATTGAAAAATGGATAATCAAACATTAGCAATGTAGAGTGGTATGACATAAATAGAGAACTTACTGAACTTGTAGAAAGGAGGACAAAACTGTTTGCCGGAAGGTGGATAGTGGTGACAAATAATCGCACAGTACTTATAAATGCTGCAAGAGAAGTTTGCCCACCTCTATTTTGTTTCTGTATGAGAGGTTCCTTTAAGATATTGTCTATTACATGCATTCAGGATGGGAGCTGGGAAAGTCAGCAAATTTTTTATAAATATTTGGCATATACCACCTATGTTTGAAGAGCAGTGTTCCTTACCCATTTGAAGGTCAGTCAATACGTCCAATTCAGAAGTGAGAATGTTGTGTTGGTTGCACTGCTGCCCAATGTGACGATTTCTGCAGCCAATAGACATCACAGTGTTCAAACCATTGAAAAGTGGATTGAAGAAAGCCGTCCGGGAGTGGCGACTGTGGTCGGTAGAGGCCAAAAAGTACAGAGTTTTCAAGGATGACTTTGCCCGACATTTTGATACAACAGTATGGTAATGTCACAACTGACATTGTGAAGGCAGGCTTCAGGAAATGTGGTCTGTATCCATGGGACCCCTCAGCATCTCAGTGTGTGGACATCCTGTTAAAGGATGAACCACCCGTTATAATACCACCAACAGAGGCACCTGCAATACCACCCATATCTACTGCTGCAACTGGATCAACTGTACCTGACATGCCTGTAGTACATGATGCAATACCACGAGCCACATACCCACCACCCTCACCACATGCAGTGCACCACAAGTTGTCAGAAGAGATGGTATACTTTGGACTGTCTGCTGGACTATCTGAGTGAAACCAAAGTCAAGAGTTTGAGTCCATAAGGGAAGAGTGGCATGGTGAATTACAGTATACAGAGTTATTTAAGTAGTGGCATGTCAGGATCACATCTCAACCAACACAACTGACCATTCCACCTCGTCTGCCGCACTCCTCAACATCCACTCAATCACGAGCAGAAATCCGCTAGTCACTATCATGTACGTCATCTTGCCCTCCTAGGAAACACTCCTCTGCCAGTTCGCCTACCACTGTAACATTCCCATCACCCTTTACAAGTGCTTTGTGTTGCCTTCACGAACCCCTCATAAATCAAACACCACACCACCAAAAAATCTGACATCATATATTGCTTTCTCAGACACTTGATTTGCCAATTTGGAAAATTTGGAATGCATCTTGGCAGCCATGTACCATTGCAGCGTTGCAAGACTGTGTGAATGATGCAGAGAACATGTTGCCATTTAGTAATAATGGGAATGTAAAGCATCTCGCAGTGTGCATTTGCTGTGAAAGAGGTTTACTAAAGAAGGGAACAGTTTGAATGCTGTGTACAGGGAATTTATGTGACACTTCACTTTAGGACTTTATGATCGTGTTCCATGCTACATTATCAAAACATTGGTGTTCTGTAAAACAATAATTTTCATTCAACTAAGCATTAGTGTAACATCTTTTGACCCATAGTTACATCATTTCGTAAGAAAAACTGTCACTAAAATAGTAGAATAAGCAAAGGACAACTTTGTACCATTAACATAGTTTAGTAACGTAGTTTAATTTTGATTGAAGTACATACCTAAGATTTTTTTAATATGGTTGTGTTCTTGATGAATAAATTTGTTAGTCATGAAGTTTGAATAATGGTTGAAGGCTACAAAGGTATTATTTAAAAGAAAATGATCTGCACAATGTTAACCACCTCAAAATTGTACAAAGTTATCCCAAATTACTGTAACGAATGAAAGAAATAAAATAGTTAAAAAGATATTCCCTTACCTAACCTGCAGTGCTACAAGACTATCTACAAAGGAAACTTCCTGAATTGCAGCAAACTGCAAGAGAAGAGGATGGTGCTATTCCTCTTTCTGCCGTCTATGCTACTATTGTACTGTTTTGCTTATGTGTGTGTTGACATTTGGTAGTTTAGTGTGTAAACTATTATTGTAGTGAGTTTCACCTTAAAAACAATTAGTATAGGTAGCCAGGTAGCTTAATTCCCTCAGTACGTAGGTTTACCAATAAGAACACTCCCATTAGCGAAAGAAAACACACAAATAATGAATTCTTGAATATTTTAGAATTTCAAGATATGGAAAATTTACTGCAAAGTTAGTTTTATCATTTAGGACAGTTCCAGAAGAGTGTAGCAAGAAAATTTATGTTTAGATTGTCAAGCAAAATTTTAAATAAACATCTCTTAAGTAAAGTAATTTTTTTCAGGGACAATTTACAACTCTAAATAGTCAACTATGTAACACAGAGTTCTTCTCTGCAAGGTAGACGTCAGTTTTCATCTCACATTAATAATAGTAAATGTTTGTTTCAAATAAGTAGTACTCATTTTCAATATTTAAAACAAATTAATTTTAATACAGGATGAGTTGGGAGGAAAGGTACATGATTTTAGGGGTGATAGTACTGGTGATTCTCAACAAAATGTTTCTAATAAACATATGCCCTTTAATTAACAGTTTCAGAGAAACCTAATGAAAACAAGGAACGGGATTAGTGCAGGTGAAGGTAAATCACGCTATGTGAAGACCAACTCATATTTCCAGTAGTTTTAGATAGTTTCAATGGAGTACGGTATATTTATTTTCTTCAAAATGTGTTACCAGAATACTTGGAGGATATTCCTTTGGCAACAAGAGCTCGTATGTACTTTCAGCAAGACGTAACTCCTGCACATTCTGTATGGCCAGTGACACAGTACATCAACGAAACGTATCCTGGGAGTTGGATCGGTCGCCATGGAGTCATTGCTTGGCCACCGAGGTCACCTTATTTTACCCCATTGGATTACTGTGTGGGGTTGGCTTAAAAGCAAAGTCTACACGCGTAGGGTGGACACAAGAGAGGAACTTCTCGCTCGTATTTACCATTAGGTTTCTCTGAAATTGTTATGAAATGGGCATATGTTTATTAGAAACATTTTGTTCCGAATCTTCAGTACTATCACCCCTCAAAGCATGTACCTTTCCTCCCAACTCATCCTGTATATGCTGAAGGAGTTGCTAATGGTGACTTAGTAATATCTTCCCATTACATGGATGGATTATACCTTAAAATTGCTTGTCTTGAAGTAGTCGTCTCAAAGCCTGGTAATTAATATTTATTAACAAATATTTTGTGTATATTTACCGAGTGACTTAAAATTCACATATCCTAGAAGCACTTTTTCTTCTTAAACAAATGTGATTTAAGTAGGTACTGAATAAAAAATTTTGACATAATTTGTACCAAACTTTGGCACATAATTTGTACTGATTTTGCTTTTCTTGATTGATGGATGGGTGCTTCTGTGTGAAATATTGTGTCATCGCCCCTGAAAACAGCAGCAATGAAACAACCAACACAGACATCTCCTCCAGTTCTTTGCCGAGGTATCATGTGCGTCTGCGCATCACCGGATTTGGACTTTTTCAGGACACGTAAGCTGTCGATGACAAGGATGCACTGTTGCCCTAGTTAACTCGTCACGTCTTTGGTTCCTTTGCATGTCATAATGAACTTCAGTTTTTTAAAAAAATAATAGTTGTACATTCTATATGGGCTATGAAATAATCTAGTTTCGTTCATTAAGTTGTTGTCCGTTCAAACTTATTACATTCTGTGCGTTTGCAAAAATCAACAAATTATTGCTGCCAAATGTGCACAAAAATGTCTCACTTGAACATCAAAACAAAACGGCAACTTTTTCCTTCTCTCATCGTTATTATTATATTTAATACTCCTTCACTTCAAAAGTTCATGGAAAATTAATGACCTGAACAATAATACACATTACAAAATATTTACACAAACCCTATGTTTACTAATATTAAAATTGAAAGTACACTATCCCAACATATATCTCATTGTTTACTTACTAATAAAATAAAAAATAAATAACTTAAACAAAAAAAAAATCAGTTAATAGAGTCGCTATAGTGGCGAGGTTGGTGAGAATGTTAAAGGTATTGAGAGGTGTAGGACACGCGGGGCACAACTTGAGAGACATGATTCAGAAGGGCTTTATAGAGGAAGAAGAGAATCAATGGAAGCCGTAAAAAAAGACAGGAAGAAACACCATGGTGGCTAGAACTGTGAAAGAGTGTAACCGACTAACGCAGGTTGTTGTACATGGTTGGGGAGGGGGTAAGGAAACTAGGTGAGATGAACAGTTTTGGTAATAGGTTGCATGAAAAGGGGATGGAATATCTAGGCAAATGCACAAAGGCTGTCTAATTCAGTCATATATACACTATTTAAATTTACCTAAATAAAGTCGGCAACATTTTATCAAACTTATATTGCAAAATTTACTACGTAACGGAAAATAAACCACTTATATTTTCTTGTAGACAGCAAATAATGTTCCTTGTTATTCAGATTATTTCCTGCATGTAATTTCAATGTTTTTGTCAGTTGTATGTAACGTGCAGATGTGCTATGTATGGATGATATACTCGGTTCCCACTGTTCTGTGGTTTTTTAACTACTGCAAACCACTGCAGTTGCTGGGGCATGTCTGCGGCACTTTGCTGGTGTCTGGAAGAGTAATGGTATCATTTGTCAGCAGCAATGGCCAACTTTTGCTGTACAGCAAGTAGCAGCACTTGCAGTCAAAATGACTAGCGTATTAGCTGCGAGCATTTTCAGTTTGCGAAAGGTACAGAAAAGGATTTGAAAAATTAGGAACGTTGGAAGGGTGGTCGGGGGAGTGGGGGATTTTGTCAGGTAAGTTTGGGGATTTTTGTGGATGTTGCATTGGGTGTTCAATTTAATGATTGTGTCTGTTATGTTCATGTAGTTGGTTTGTTCATTTAATATTTATACATAGAATGAATTTTATTATTTCTTTTGCAGTAATACCTTGAGTTTGTTACAACAATTGTAAACTAAGAGAAAGCATGCAAGGAGTTCATAGCAGCATACCTGCTTTACATTTAGACATAACAACTCTCCCCAAACTGATAAGAATGTCATAGATCCAAGCGGATAAAAGGTCGTCTTATTCTCGTTGATCGTCGTAAAGGGGGGAACGTCTGAAGGAGGCACTGGCATCCTCTCAGATGATCTTACACAATATTCTTCTTGTACACTAGAAGGTCTTACAACTTCCATCTTGTTGTTGAGGGTTTTTCGGACCATCAGTCGTCGAAACAACTTTATTTGGTTGGTTGGTGTAGTTTGAACCATAATTTGTCGGTAAGTGTAATGGATGGTCTTTTAATAATCTTTGTTTGTTCAAATTGTTCCTCTGTATAAATAGGTGTGAACCCAGTGTCATATGTCTTACCTATTTCACAAGATCGTAGCTGGTTGAAGTGACGTTTGATCACATAACCTGGTCCAGTTCCACTTGATAATGTAGCCTTCCGAGCCGTTCAACAATGACTCCAAATTTCCAGTGTTGAGAACCCACGTAATTTCGTGATTGAACCCTCATTCCAATTGGATAATATTTACATATAGTTTGTGTTGAAATTACTTTTGGAAAAATGGATGTCTTGAGTCTGTGGTCTTATGAGATCCAGGTTTGTTCTAAATCTTTTTCCAAAATGGAGTTCAGCTGGTGTTTTACCATTATCTAGTGGAGTCGTTCGATATTTGAACTGAAACTCTATCAATTTATCTTCTATGGATCCTGGTCCAAATGTCATACACTTCAGCTTTTGTTTCAGTGTTTGTATAGCTCTCTCTGCTGACCCATTTGTTGCAGGATGATTTGGTACTGAAAAATTTTGAGTAATGCCATGTTGATTGCAGAAGTTTCGGAATTCATTATTCTTAAAGATGGCAGCATTGTCACTAACCATCTGTTCTGGTAGACCATTCCGAGAGAAAATGTCTTTCAGAGCTGTAATACTATTTGTAGAAGTTGGATTTTGTTTTGATATTTTGACTTCGTCATCTTGATATTGCATCAGTGACAACAAAGAAGTAATGTCCTAAATATGGTCCTGCATGATCTATGTGAATTCTTTTCCAAGGTGCATCAGGTTCTCCCCAAGAATGTAAGGGTGTTTTCTTCGGATTTTTCTTCACATAACAACAGGCTTCGCAACTTTTTCAATATCTTGATCAATGCCTTTCCAATAACAATAGGAACGTGCTAGCATCTTCATTTTGACTATTCCAGTGTGAGTATTATGAAGTGTATTAAGGATGTTGTTTGTAGTGTTCGAGGGATCACAACGCGATTACCTCATACAGGGTTCTTACGGTCCTGGAAAATCCTGGAACTTTGACCACGACCTTAAAAGGCCTTGAGAAGTCTTTGATTTAATCCAGTCCTTGAAAAGTCCTTGAATTTTTGGGTTTACTTAACTAATATTCTAGCTATTTTCTTAACATTATAATCCTTTCTCAGAAATATGAAACCATATTTTGTCTACGCATTATTTCTGTAATATAATTTACCTGATGATAAACAGACATTTTGCTGTGTGTGCGAAATTTATACATTTTCTGGCATACCACAGCACGTTAAATTACGCCTAGTGGTTTTTTATGTGATAGCGATAAGTAGTAATCTGCATCTGCTAAAGTTTAGTGGCAAAGTTTATTTGGAAGAGAAGAGGTGCAAAAAAAGAAACTAGAGCTTAGAAAAGGAAAAGTGACCCATACGAAATGCAGTATTTAGTAGAGTATTAAAAAATAAATTATGCGTCAGGTATGATAGAAACTAGCATTCAGTGCGTGCTGCAGAGCAGATTGCCTCCCACATTTTTCAAGTCAAAAGTTGCCCGACCACTTCCGAAGCTGTGTTACGTACCAACGATCTCACACTGTAAGTTGCGCAGTTAGTGACCGACTATATTTCACTACCCTTATTAATTTTGTATTTTTGGAGTTACAGTATGTAATTTGTGGTACTTTTAATACCTTTAATTGTAATAAAATTCTCTATTGTGTGCTAATACTTAAGCAGAAGCATGACATCGCCCATATTTGTTTACATTAGAACCGGTAACAAACTGAATTTGTTTTGGAAATTAAATATCTCTCTTTAAAAAGTACTTATTTTGTGATTCAGTGTAATTTATTTTCATGAAACTTTTTAACAATAAATATGGAGTTTCGTTAAATATGAATGTGTTAATTTTAAATGAAATGGAAAAATTCTGGTAAATTTACCACTGGTGAATTTCAGTTCCTTGGGGAGGGGGGTGGTGCGGTGGGCGTGAAGAAACCGTAATAGGTATGTTGCAAATAAAACCTTAAAACATTCAAATAAAAATTTCGCGTATCGAATGCAGTTTACTGTGGTCCTTGAAATATTAGTATACAGTTCTTGAAAGTCCATGGATTTTAATTGTATGTTGCTGTAAGAACTCTGCTCGTAGTAGCCTATAATGCCTTGGTGTACAGAACATTCAGGTTCTTAAACATCCCCGTTTAAAAGTCTGTTTTTTAGAATTGTTAATTCCTGATCATTATTTGTAACATTTCGTATCATTTCGGCTGTGACAGTTCCATTTCTCGTCAGTGTTGATACAAGTATTTCATTAACTTTGTAGTTTTCCGTGATAAACATAGTCGATTCGTCTGATTTGTAAGGGTTGCTTTCAGGTCTGATGCAAAAGCAAAGTGTTTTGAACAAATTTTTTTACTTATAATATTCGGTCTCGTCAGTACCGTCTTGTCTTCAGATGTTTCTGTGGTCAGTGAAGCTGTGGTAACTGTGACTGCTGAAACGTCGAAATACAAGACAGTAGTGACTAGACTGTATTCCAAACTCCAAGAACATGTAGACAATGGCAGTGAAAGGCTGCAATCTAAACATATTTGTACAAAGTTGTTGCTGTGCAGTTTTTTATTCTCAAGCCTTCAAGTAGTAATGTGCTCTGTTTTCAAAAAAGTTGTATTTTTTCCTTTCGTAGTGGTGTGTTCAGATCAAGTTCATACTGAAAAACTTTACATATGATACTTTGTTTAAAATGTCAATTTCTGTTGAGCTGGCCTATTTGTTGGGGATTTTACTTACTTTTTGGTCCTTAAAATGGTCCTAATTTTGGACTTTGGTTCCTTATTGAGTACCATACCTAATTTAAACATGCATGGTCCCGAAGTCCCTAGAATTTTTTTTGAAGTTGTTGAGACCACTGTATATACGTTTTTTCAGCTTTCATGTCGAGTCACTGTTGCAAAGTATTTATATTTATAAGCAAACAAATAATATTGATGTTCAAATAACGTGTGAGTGCATTAATGAAATTTTGTTCATGAGATCAGATTGTAGCAGTACATAACTGAAGCTCCAGTAGTAATCATTCTAAATCATTGCTTTGTTGTATGTGAATGTTACAATAGTGTATTTATTTCTCTCCTTGTTATTTATTATTTTCTCTACATCTTGTGTCTTTTCTCTCATTGTTAGTAACATACATGAAGTGTCAAGATAAGAAATTTGTCAAATTTGTCACCCAGAAAATGCAGGAAGTATATAATAAAAAATAACACAACTTGTTAGAAGCAAAAACACATGGCAAGCTGCTGAAATATATCTGTGTGTTGTCAGGTGCATTATGCAGGTGTTAGTGTGTCATGGTGACCACATGTCCTTGAATTCTTGAAAAGCTTGAATTGTCCTTGATTTTGATATGTCCTTAAAAATCCTGGAAAAATGCTTGAATTTCCATACTTGTCCTTGAGTTTTTTTTAAATTAGTTTGAAAGTTGAATAATTGTCAGTTTGATACACTTCAAGATGTACTTATATTGAAGCATATAGATATATATTTTTTGTTATATGCACCTGAATCGTAACCAACGTTTACAATGTGCTAATAAAAACCTCGAGATATTTAGTATTCACAATGAGGGTATTATTTCAGCGTCTTTGGTTTCAAATACAATGTATATGGTCGGGTAACTTTTTTCCAACTGCCATTGTTGCAGTACCATATTTTCAATTTGGAAAAAGGAGAGAGAGAGATTGTGTGTGTGTGCACGTGTGTTCATTGGCAAAATGTAAGCTCTGCAATAAAATTATTTTACTGTAAGCATGTGTAGATCTGTATGAATTTCTCTTGTGGGAACCAATTTGCATAAAAAAATAATGTAGTGGACTCTACATAAAGTAAGCTGTAATATAAAAAAATTGTGAAACGTGATTCTTCATCTTCTGCAACATCAGGACCACATTTCGAAACATTGTGTAGTTAAAGCAACATGTCTGACTGTTCATTTTACGTGTTACGATTATTGAACCATGATTATGTTTCAAATTCCAGTCCTTACGTGATTAATACATTTTTGTAATTGGGGAAAAAAAATTTTACGTAGATAACTTGGTGTCTAAATACAGAGTTTTTTTTGTGTGTGTAATATATTTGGCAAAAATATGTATTAACGGAAGATTTTTCATAAATTTAAGGTGTTCCTAGTAACTCTTATTGACCATGTCCATATAGGAAGTACAGTAGTTCTTTTCTTGAAAATTGGTTTTGTGTCCTTGAAATCCTGGAAATTTTCTTGAATTTAAAAATCAGATTTGTGTGGCCACCATGTGTGTGTATTGACACGCTGTTTTCTGATTTCTTCAGATAATGTTTGCCAGGGGTGCCCATCCCTCCCCCTCCAGAAAGCATGACGCACCCCTCCCTTAAGGAATGTTGTAAAGTTCCTATACAAGATTATTTTGCCGACACTCAAGAGTTAAAAACGGGGGATCCGGGGGTCCTCCCTCGGGAAAATTTTGATTTTTAGGTGCAAAATGGTGCTATTTAACCCTTTGGCGAGGGAGGCTATATCTAGGGTTAGAGACCCTGTGGAGTGAGTGTTTTTTTAACAAACTGAAATTTTAATTTTTTTTTGTTTGGTTTTATTATGCATTACAGCCAGGAAAATTTTATTTCGACATTCTAACGCGAATCGTTTGAAATTATATGCATATGTGTGTGTCTAGGAAAAAAAATTATTAATATATATATATATGTGTGTGTATTTATGTATGTATATATATATATATATATATATATATATATATATATATATATATATATATATATATATATATATATATATATATATATATATATATATATATATATATATATATATATATATATATATATATATATATATATATATATATATATATATATATATATATATATATATATATAATAGGATGAGATGAGAACTTGTTGCACATAGCCTAAAAATTTAAAAGTAAGTATTTATTAAAAACTTAAAAATGTAATTAACTTATAAAATCACATTTTTATTGTTTCTTAACTTTTTGTAATGATACACTGTAAGAAACGGTTTTTTATAATTCTTACAAATATTTTAAATTTATACTATCATTATCATTACTTCATTCACAAGTATGCTAAAGTTTCACATACCTTTTTGAACTACTTTGCACACAACAGACACACACACGTACATTTATTGGTACATTCCAAAAAATTGTACGTATATATTTTTTGCTATTTTTATAATTACGGAATTATTTCTACTATAAATTTGAACGTCATATCTACAAATATACTGGAATTTTACTTATGATTTTTGAATATTTATGTACAAGCAACCACTCAACATTGGTACACTGTAAAAAATTTTAAGATTTTTTTCTATTTTTATGATCACTGAGTTTTTTCTACTATATATTTGAACATAGTCTCTACAAATATACTGGAATTTCCCTTATGATTTTTAAGATTAATGTACAACAACTACACGACATTGCTACACTGTAAAAAATGTAAAGTTTCTTTGTTTTTATTATTACAGAAATTTTCTATCAATTAGAACATCATATCTACAAATAAACTGGAATTTCACTTATGATAATAAAGATTTATGTATATATAACCACACAACATTGCTACACTGCAAAAAAAAATTTACTATTGTTCCAAATATGTAAATATTTCTACTATCAATATCAAAATTTAGCTACAAATTAAACAGAAAATTTGTTTTTCATATTGTATAAGTATGTAGACACACATGCAAACATCACAGATACACTGCAAAAAATGGTAATATTTTATGTGAATTTTATAAATGTTTTGTTTTCACCATGTATTTTAAAATTATATTTAAATAAATACACTAACGTTTTGGCTGCTTTATATACAGATATCGCACACAATATTGCTACACTGCAAAAATATTAGTAAATTTTTTTTGCAAAAAATATTATGATTATTTTATTATTTCCACAGTCTGTATCAATGTGAAATTTCCAAATACACTGAATATGTACTAATTATTTTGAAGAAATATTGTGGACACACATACACTAACCATTGCTACACTGCAAAAAATTAATACCATAATAATGCAATTTTTTGTAAATTTTACATTATTTCTACCATCAATCTCAAAATAACATATAATAAGCTTTAGCATAGTATTTTGAATAAATACATACCCAACACACCATTGCTACATTGCAATAATTTCTTTTTGCAGTTTCGTAGGTCTACATATTGTATTATTTGTAGCATCAATAACGGTATTATATTTTCAAATATACTGACATTTTACTTATATTTTAGGGAAATATGTTCTCACACAAACCCATACTATTGCTACACTGTAAAAAAATTACAATATATTTTGCAATTTTTATGTATATTTTATAGTTTCTACCATCTATCTCAGATTACATTTATAAATATACTAAACTGTCACTCTTTTATTTTGACACACACTCTGCAATATTGCTACACTGTAAAGTGTTTGATAATTTTTTTGCAAATTTTTATAAATTTAGAATTATTTTTACAGTTAATTTCAAAATTAGACTTACAAATATCCTGAAGCTTCAGTAATTTTTTTTAAGATGTATGCACACAGGCCACAAAACACACATGTACACAGACATTATTGTACATAGCAAATATAAACAAAGACATCTAATGTTTACTGTAGTTCTCATTTTGTAAATATTACTGCATAATATAATTTTTATAACGTGAATATTGAGTCTAACAGACAACATTTACTGAATGAATAAATTTTACATGAACAATTGCATTACAACTGCGTGTTTTATTTTTAGGTACTGAATAAACCCTGAGGGCTCACAGACAAAACATAAAATTATTGAAAAAGTTTTGGAAATGTTCCTGTGCTGGGACAACACAAAACATGTTGGCAATTTTGAGCATAAAAATGTTCTTTTGTTGCAAGTGCGGCCAAAAGTCATGTATTTTACGTAGAAATTTTTTGTAGTTTGAAATATGGTAAAACATACATCCATACAAAGTCCTACATCACACTCAGCACACATCCACCTTGTGTATTTTCTTGTTGACTATTTCTTTGTGCTATGCTTGCAAACATAGCATTGTCTTTGCAGCTTCGTCTCTGCTGCTGTAGGCGCACTGGAGCAGGAAAGTGTCGTACTGTGAACCGCAAAGGCATGGTAACATATGAACGGCGCCCACCTTTGGAAGGGATGCGAGTCGGACAGAACTCTTTTTGTAGTTGGCGAACAAGGTTGAGGCGGAACTGTGCCAACTTACTTTTTTTTCCTGTTCTGACGTTATACAAAATAAAAGAATTCAAAATAATTATATCCAAAAACATCTTCTTGTACCATTTGAGGGACTTCCTAGGGCTGTCCAGAAAACTTACTTGCATGTCGGTTTCATCGACCAACCCCATGTTTTTTTTATACTCTTATTACTGTCAGAGGCTTCAAAAATTTTCCCTTGATGTGCGATCCTTTTTACCTCTGTTTCTGTAGTACTGGCACAGGAAATATTTGTGGTACCGATGTCATTTCGGTCTGAATCAGAATCAGGGATCAAATTGTCATTGTCACTCGCTGAATTCCAGTTAAAAATAATTTCACTAAGTTCTTTTTCAGAAAGCTCTTCTCTGAGAAAAGGTTTAATTTTTATTATATGATTTGCGTAAAATAACACCAAATCATACTATACAAAATGCAACATTATTTCATTCGCAAAAAAAAAAAAAACATGCACACCATACAGCTGCACGAACAACTAATGTTTATTTTTCCGCAACATGCGTTATTTAGCGCGATTCTTTTGTGCAACGAAAGACAAAATAATTGATTACAACATATCGCAAAGTGACACAGTGAGTGGTTTAAAATTCTGATTTGTAAAAAAAATATAATTGTTTTAACTTTAAATAAAACCTAACTGTGACTCACACGACACCTGTTGATTGAAAGGCGAATCCAAGTAGATTATGAGCGTATTATCAATCTTCATGAACATGTTATATAACCCCAAACTGTTGAAATAACGAATGCTAGGTATCAGTAAATGTCAAAAGCTCTCAAACGTAAATGTACGGCGATACTACTTTGAGACACTTCGAAAACGTATACGTATTTACGAGCATACTCTTGTGTACCACTATAAGTTTGCTCTTAAATATACGTTCATACTCTTCAAAGGGTTAAGCACTTTTTGAATCAAAATAAAACCATACATAAGGTAGAAATCGTAATATTTTTAAATATCTATTTTGGTTAACAATTTTCACAGTGTTATCTTTATCAAAGTTGGAGCCTTGCACCATTTCTTATTTTGGCACCACTAATTATTGGGAGCCCCGGGGATGCCGACTGCCAGTTTATGGCCATTAAGGTAAGCACGACTTGCCTAGTCACGATAATGGTTTTATACGTGTCCATTTGTAGCCCGCAACAATGTTCTTCAATGGAAATTATTTTGTTTCTTGAAGTCAATTGGATTTTCGTTTCTGGTTGAAAATAGTTTTATGCAAATTTTGGCCTTTACTTGCCATTATTCAAGAACTATGAAAGCTAGAGAATAATTGCCATTACTGTTGAAAATAATCACAATATATATCTCGTGCAAATATAAAAATTATTAAAATAATTTAAATTTTGCATGAACCAATCCCCCCCCTCCTTTTTAAAAATAATAGCACTCAAAATTTCAATGAAAAACGTCTCCTGAACTTTGAGAAATGTGGCAATGTGCGCCTAAGCCCTGTAATGCAATCTACGAATGAGACGAATCACAGAATGCAATTTTTTCGTAATCCTCTTTATTTATATACAAATTAATCTGTAATGAGACTATAATTTTATGACAAAACCGGCTGTATAAAACCTCAACTAATTTTGGTCAAGCGGTTTCATGTTATCATATGCTGCTCCTATGTAAAAATCTCTGTTAAAGATGTAAACCCAGCAACCAGCAGTAATCGTCCAGCACGATTCCCGCATGTGAAAATCTTGGGAACCAACCCCGGATTGTCTTCGCTGTACCTGCTAAACCAACCCAGCCCCCGGAAAATAATCTGAGAAAAATTTTATCGTCATTTATAGAGTTGAGTGCTGACAGATGATCTTGTTAATTAATTCACCTCTCCGATTTTCTTTCCAATGTATTTCCTTCATTTGAACACTGCCTTCTCGACGTATGGCTTCCAGCTATCACCTTTGCAAATCTTACACTGAATTAATTTGTATTTGACAACCAAATTTTTAGTTTTGTAGGCTTGCTTTTTCCTGCAATGTTCCGACCACTTTGGACTGTCTTACTATACCCATAGCACAATAGTTCTAAACACCTGCATTAAAAATTTTTTTGTCGTTTTTGCATGATTAAGTTCACAAAAAAATTGGTACTGACAACTCTCCTTGAAATGCTAAAACACTATCCGAAAACATGCATCCCCACAAGATATTGACAACTCAAAACAATCGACATTCACGCTTACATGAACTATACTTGACTGGCGGAAACCTCGCCAGACATGCGTGAGGACTTGGGACAGTGCTGGCCATTTCTTGTAAAATAAGGGGTTGTCAATAACTCGGCCACATCCCTTGCAGAGAGAGAGAGAGAGATCTTGCTCATCATTGTAGGTAATGTTAGACAGATGCGCGACACGTGGGCAGTGGGCAGGCGCGTCGGAGCGAAATTTTAAGTTGGGGAGGAGGGAGAGCAGACTCAGAAAAGTTTGAATTTTTAGTTACAAAATGGTGCTATTTAGATGTTTCCAAACAAAAATATTGGGCATAAAGCAGGCATAATCACAATGAAAATTTATTCCAAAAAAGTTACAAATGTAATACATATACTCAAAACCTTTGGTGGGGAGGGGGAACACATACTTTGTCCCGTACACAAATGAGTGAGGGTGGCAGCCGGCCCTGCTGCCCCAGCAGCTCCGGCGCCACGTGGTTACTTAGTGCTTCTCCTTTCTCCCGAAAACCAACATGACCTCCCTCCCTCCATCAACTTCACACAACACCCTCCCTTCCTCAAGGATAGGCAACTGCCCACGGCTTGGTTCAAAAGAGGAATAAAAAGAACTTCCAACAACTTGTTTTCGTTTGTCTTTCATCCCAATCAGTCATTGCTATTTTCCTCACATAGAAGAATCTCTTTGAACTTATGAATTTTAAATTATTTTTCCAGTTTCCTCTCCCCTCCTCCCTGAAATTTCTATGATGCAACTTGCGTCATAACCCCCCCCCCCACCCCTCCATCAGCCTGTGGACATCCCTGTGTTTGCCCAAAGAAAACATGTCATTAACTTACTTGTCACGTCCCGATTAGTGGTGAAACACCATATTTTGGTCTTAGCATGTTAACTCACGTTGAAGATTTAATTTAATTTCGGCAATCAATAGGTTGGCCTAACAATAGTACTTAGCGACAAGTACGTCGAGAATTTAAATGACATCTGACCTAAAAAAACTCAAGTATTTTTATGCTTTTTCAAGTAGCAACAAAGGAGCGTGTATGCACCTGATGACTCACAGGTGATACACCTGGTATATACATGCTACCTACTGTCATGAAACTAAAACACTCCAGTCATAATCTAATCCTTTCACTTAATATAAGAGGTGTACATGTCTGTAAAAATTTACTAAATAATTTACAAACAGTGCACAAAAACTATTAAATCTCAACACGTCTACTGTACATCCAACAAGTTATTCATGCAGTCTGTACTGTGAGATCGATACAGTATTTTCCATGATGAACACACAAATATTCCGTGTAGAACATGCAAAATATTTTTCGAAAAGTCAAAGCAACACTCTAGAAAATTGTGTCCATTAACGATGCATTTAACTATTTTAACCTTCATCCACAATTTTTTTTAGCAACAACAGTCAACGTTCGAGTAAATTGGGTTCAAAAAATAATGATCCTGGGAATATTTTAAATACATATTATTCCTGAGGAACAGCCAGCAAATTAATGTCTGTACTTAAATTTCTTCTTCTCAGATGGAGGAAAATAGTCTGTTTCTTTCTATTAATGTTTAGATAATACAGTAACCCACTTTTATCATGGTTAACATTTTAATTTAATGTCGTTCAGTAGATGAGCCCACTTAAACTAACTTGAGTTTAACGCAGTGTTTAACACAATTTTTATAAATACATTTTTACTCGTTATGAAAAGCAGTTAAAAATTCCTGACCAAGCGCTGCAAAAAAATATGTCTACTGTCCAGCATAATTAAGGGCAGTAACTAATTCCTACTACTCTAGTGTCATGTAAGGTTCATACTATAAAAAACGTAAAACTCCATTATGTGTTCAGCGAAGTGAATTTCATCTAATTGTAATCCATGCTACTACCAAGTTCTCTACCTTCACTGATTTTTACCCCAACAGTTAGTACTTTATACAACCACACTTGGTTTCGTAGAAATGCCAGCAACAGACTGACATTGAATATTTCTTCAACGCAAGTGACTAGAAGACAATTTTAAAAGAACTGTTCTGATCCCATAGTAGTTTTCTGTGTGCCATCATGCCCACTCAAGTACTCGGGTACCCACACTATTCTTGAGGGGATTGACACATAGAAAACAGGAAAATTGTTAAACTGCACTTGGTGCCTTTAGACTGGCCACTGTGGTTACCTGCACACAATTACGTGTCCTGACAGCAAAACTGGTTGGTAGTTGTAACAGAATTTATGAGGACTTTTGAAGTTCACGCAAACTTACAGAATGTTGTTATCAATGAGAGAGACAATGATGAAAAAAACTTTACCTAATGATGAAGTACCTTTATTACTGATTTGATCAATAAGTAGTTGTCTCAAGTTGAACAGTGTTTTGTATAAACATTTTTCATTGGTCGAATAAGTAATAAAAGTAGTTTACAAGTCATTAAGTAAAGCTTTTATTTTCAGTCTCCCCATCATTGATAATGACATGACATAAAACACATGCTTACAAGCTCCTCATACATGTAGTGCAACTACCAGATTTGTCTTAAGAACACGTAACTTCATGCAGGTAACTACAAAGCATAATATGCTTATGGCACTTTAGGAATATCCAAATCTAGAGGAGCCTTGGGAAAACAACCACCGCCAGTAAAATACAACTCAAAATTAGGTAGCCCTTGCACATGTACAATACTCCATGTAGTATTTCCACTGTACTTGATGCCCTGTCAGACTGCTTAGCAACACTAACAGTAGTGCAACTGAAGTTTCCCACCATCTGCCAGATCAGGTTTATTGTTACCTGCTTAGGTAATATTGTGTTGCAGCGCGGTAGGTTGCAACGTGGGAGTTTGTTTAGGCAACTCCCCCCCCGCCACGGCACCCGAGTGGTTTACGTCCGCGCGCTGGCATTACCGTTTTTAAAACACATGTGTGGCGGTGCATTGGAGCGTGAGGGGGTGCCGGGGGGTGGAGGCAAGCGGCTGGCCGAGGACATGTGCACCGAAAAGGTTGTTCTTCCACCCCTCTGCCACTGGGCCGGCGAGCCTGGTGAGGGGTGCGGAGGGAGAAGGCTGTGGGCTGTGTGCGCCGATGCGAGCGCAGGCAGGCGTGGCCAGTGCTCACCACTTCATCCCCTACTTTGCCCTCCCGAGCGTGTAAATAAGCAATCGCACAGCCGCGGAGCGGAGTTTTTTTCCGCTACTACCAGGTCGAGGTAACATCTCCTGGGACTAGCAGGACAGTTAGCCAGCTAGCTAGTAGTTACCATCAGGCAGTTCGGGAACATTGTTGTATTGTTGGAGGGCTGGGAACCCAGGTGTGTGTCATTCCCGTAGTAGCGAGGCCAACAATCTCCAGGTACCTTCTCCTCATCCAGCTTTCCTTCTATCGCCATCATTTCATGAGGGAACTAGGCACCTAGGGCCTAGTGGGGAGGGGCCAAGCCCTGGTAGACGAAGCTCGGGGTACTTCGTGCCGGCGCTGTTGGGCTATGGTGGACGTAGAAGCACGTCTTGCCGGGCGCACCGTGGTCGGGCGGGTCTCATACTTGCCTAGTGTGGTGGGATGATCTGCGCTCGCCTAGTGTGGCATAGTGACCTTGCCTGGGTGGTGTGGTCCCAGAGCTTTCTGTACGAGGGAGTGGCGCCCAGTTAGAGGGAAACAGAGGTGGTAGGCTAGCCCGGTTCGGGGAGGACCTGGATGGACGCTGTCAGGCTACGGTGGGCGTGGAAGCACGTCTAGCCAGGTGTGCGACGGTCGGCTCAAATCCCGCACTCGCTTTGTGTGGCGCGGGCCCTGCACAGGGTGGTTGGAATCTCTGTCTCTCCAGCGATACCCAAAAGAGGTAGGACACCCCTCCAGTGCAGGTGTAGGGTTAATTGTTGCCCTCTCATCCACCTCCATGTGTAACCTCCATGCCTCACCAACACTCCCGTGATAGGCACCAGACCAGGTTGCCCCGAGCTGTCTGGCAGGCGAGGCGCCTCAAACGGGAGACACGGGAGGTTGCATGTAGCAGGAGCCCCATCGCCAAATCTGTACCCAACCCTGACTCCGAAAAGGTAGACGAACCCCACCATGTGGCTGGGAAGGTCCTCCTTCCCACTGCAAGACAACAGTAGCGGTAAGCGGCGGCCCAGCAGAGGAAGGAGCAGCGAGAGCCGGCGGAGGCCTGGAGGAGATGGATCTTCCCTGACTTAGACCAGTGGGAAGAGTCCCACCAGCGATACCACAATTCCACATCTGCCCCTTGTACGAATGAGACCCTCAGTAGGTGGCCGTTAGTTTTAGCTGAGGTAGACTCAGGGGACCATCCCATTGTTGAACCGTGGGCACCACCCCGCGGGGAGATGTCAACGCAAACTAGTCTGCAACAATGGATGGTCACCCTAAGTGACCGCAGAAGAGAGATTACTACACGAGGGGCAGCAGCCTAGGTACAGTACTCTTATTGAAAATGCAGATGCAACAATTGTGTGATGTAACTTTGCTTGTTGCATGTAGTTATTTTGGAGGTGGTTAACTTACAATTCGTCCTGTAACGTGAATTTCCTAATTTCATGTACCTATACCATTCACTACCTTTCTGTTTTATTTAATTTTTGATACAAAAATGTTTCTTTTGTTTTGTTCATTTCACTGCCCGCTTTTGCAGACTTTTACCATTAGTGTTTTTTGATAAATGTGTCAAGTTTTAGTCATGCAAGTATTTTTAAATAACTCTGTTTATTAATTTGTAATATTCTGAAACAGCTTTTCATATATTTATGTAAATTCTATTTTTCGGTTTGTTTCTTTGTAAGTTTTACATTTTATCTCCTAGCATCTTTAGGTCAGTATTTATGATCAGAATGTCATAAACCAAATGATGTCATATTCACTCTCGGAAGGAAATGGTGATTGTTCAGTTGTTATCGTCTGGAAACTTTTACCTAAGTTAACGTTGCAGAAAGATTTGGGCACAGTGTTCACAACTGTTGTTTTTGTTAACAGGTTGGAAGTCTGCAAGGTATAGGTGTAGTTTGAACATAAGGAAACAATGTTGACATTTTTATACACTAATCACTGTCTGTACGGGTCAGCAGTCAGCAGTAAACTTAAGTGAAAAATATGTTTAAAATATAGCCTCACACTATTACCTGTGTCACACTGTTTTGGAGTTGACAAATCCAGTTATAGAAAACGTATTGAAATACTGTTGTTACATTATCATTGATTTTCCATAGATATCTGAATGAGCCTGGAGCACTTTTGCTAAGGTACAGTTGGTCCTTTTTGTCTGTAATGGTAGACAATAAGAAAATTTCTTCTCTAGACCAGATTCATACTTCTTACTTGCATTTATATATTATTTAAGCGCTTAATGATTATTAGGAGCTTACATAAATTCTTGAGTACTCGTAAACAGAATGCCGAGTTTTGCTGAGTCTGTGCAAATTTTTTTCTAAAAATTCCCAAAAATCCAAATTACTGTAATTTTTAGACATTAACACGTGCCTATTTTTCATTTTGATATTGACTTACCACAGTGTTTCATAAAAAACACCCAAATTGATTTGTTACTCCCAAGGACCTTTTTGTAGAATGTTAGGATTATACGCAAGTTGCAGTTTTGCTACACAAAGAGAAGGAACACTGCAAGTTTGTGTCACATGCACTTATAATTGTACTTCAGTTTCACTTTATGTAATCCAAGAATTCAAATTATTCTTCAGCATACTTAGGTGGGCACCAGTTTGGAAACTTAACCTAACTTTATTACCAAGGCTAGAGTTTTTACGGATCGGCCTGTGCGCTTGTACAGATTTGGTTGTAAATATTTTATTTAGTCATCTACCCTGCATCATTAAAACGTAAAGTAATTAAAATTATTATTATATTTTTGTCGTACTGTTGTATTAAAATTATTATAATATTTTTGTAGTAGTGTTGTATTAAAATTGTGGTGAGTTGCTGTGGGACAGTGACCATAGTTGTAGGTATGTGTGTGTGGGCACACATTGGATGTGTAACCACACTTGTTTGCCACTTTGCAGATGTTCCAGTGGTGAATGGCTACACCAATGGCTACCCAGAGAAACACATAAAGAAGGATAAATCTGAATCGAGGGACAAGCACAGAGACAAGGAAAAGGATAGGGATAAGCACAAAGAACACAAGGAAAGACACAAAGATAAAGACAGACATAGCTCTAGTGGAAAGGTAATGTTTTTAGACTGGTAAATATAAAAAATGAATGTGTGTAATGAGGCAATTATTTATTAAGGCATGAACTTTTTTTTGTAAAACCTTTTTTGGTCACACAGTAATTTTTTGTATAGTTAAATCAGCTAACAGAGCCACAACTTTCTTTTTGCTGAATCATATATAAAAAAAAAACTAAAGCTATTGAAGACATTTTGTAAGTAAAATTTCTGCATCGTTGGCTATTGAAGATCAATCTACAATTTGTCCATGTAAAGTCCCATTGTCTTTATATAAAGGGCAAAATTAATTTCAATGTTACCAAGATATCTGTGTAATTGCAATAAGTGTATTGTGAATTTGCCAATTACGTTTTTAAACTCTGGAAAGTAGTATTTTGTTGCAATCATAGTTAGTTTGATGAGGTGTTAAGTATTCTTATAATATTAACACAAAAACATAAATTGTTACTAACAGTCAATCATACAAGAAATGTGCAGCCAAAAATATGTTTTACTTCATGAAAATTGCATCCCTTTTGGTGTTTATTTACCGACTAGAATTCCACAAGAACATTAATGGAAGATGTCAAACATGCTTAAATATACTTCTCTTGCCATGTTAAATTTTTTTTGTTTTGAATTTCTAAGAAGAAAAATGTTAAATTTGAGATTATTGCAGAAATTCTGTTCACCTTGCACTACAGTATCAGCATGAAAAGTGAGCTATTAATACACAACTAGGCAGGAATCATTCTTACAAATTATGAATATAAAAAAAACTTTTAATTGCTTTAGGTCTAAAACACTCCATGCACTTTTCTTGTGTGTGCCAGCTTTAATTGGTGGCAGTGCTTGACGTCATTACTTCAAAAGAAATCAATTTTATGTCAGTTTATTTTTGGATTTACTGGTATATGTACAGTAGATTTATACAGTTAATTTCTTCAAGTTACATAAGTGTGTTGTATTACTGCCTCTGCTCCATCGCTGCACAAGACCAGGCTTAGCTCATTTCAGGTAAGGTAAGTGGACTTTGTCTCATCAACAGTGAGCTCGTTAAGAGACACCTTAGATCAGTCTTACAGATAATGAAGTACAGTATTAAGTTAATAACATTGAAAATGAAAGTTTAAGTGCATTTTAAATTCGGGTTATTTAGTTACATTCATTATCTTCAATAAAAAATTCTGCCACATCTTTGTACACTATTAGAGGTTGTATCATTAAATTCTGGAAAAAAGTTTACACAATTAGTTCTCATGGCTTTGTTCTGAAAAATTTACAAAGGTGAGGATTATGGCATCCACGACACCCTACTGCCCCTTTCAATGGTGGAAAGAGTTTTAGTAGATTTAAAATTAAAGTTTGAAAAGGTTGAATGAAGTTCCAGCCGCTGGCATTGCAGGTTACGTTTCACACTGTGCTGCTGTGGAGGCATCACCTGGACTTAGGTCAAGATGAATCCTATATAAAGTTTTCTGGTAGGCCAGCAAGTTCACACCACAGGACGCCATGTAGTCTTAACATTGCATGACCAGGGGATGGCTGTTCTCACAAAAATGAAACTGAACCAAAAAAATGAATCTGTCATACTGTGAGAATAAAAGCTACGTACTTATTTTTAGACTAGTGCCTCAAAACGGTTCTATAACCACTGTCTCTTACAAGACTTTGTGGAAAAAACCTAGAAAACTAAAATAATGCCTAAAATGTACATTGTATTCCTAATTGGCTTAACTCTTTTCCTGTGGAGTGAAAAATTTTTAATTGTGCCAGGATAGTGTAAAAAATTTATGAAATTTTTTATTTTTTTTTTGTAAATAGTTATTTTTGGTTATTTTAAAGCGAGAAAACAATGTTACTGTGGTTTACAGAGTCATCTAATTTGATGTTCGACTAAAGTCACATGTTGCAGTTTAGAAATATTTTGTATATTCAACTAGTCGAATGTCGCAGTGGAGTTAAATAAAAAATTGGGGGAAAAAAATTGTGTTTTCATTTTGTTAAAAATCATAAAATAAAATTAATATTACAGTGAGTATGCACATGCATACATTCTTAAAGTGTAAATTTTTGATTAATTTGGAATTGTTGCATTGTTTAAATTTAACTAGTGATTTAGTTTACACGTTATTTTAAAATGGTTACATTTTCTATTTTTCTAGGTCTTATATGTGTGTGATTTTAACGAAAAAGATTGTATTAACTGAAGGGTTACTATTTAGTATTGCAGTGAAAAATAACTGTGTCCTGTGTGTAATGTCTGAGATTGATTGACCAGAAGTCAGATTAAACTTAATAGTCCTAATATTGGTATAGAACTTGAAAAATGTTCTAAGTAAATCCTTTATTTTCAGGACAAAGATAGACACAGCAGCAGTAAAGACAAAGACAGAGATAAGGACAGGAAACACAGGGATGAGAAAAAAGACAGGGATGATAAAAAGAATAGAGATGAGAAGAGAGATAAGGAGGAAAGGAAAGACAAGGAAGAAAGGAGAGATAAGGAGGAAAGGAAGGATAAGGATGAGAAAAAGGAGAGAGAGAGAGAGCACAAGAGTAGTTCGTCCAGCAAGGATAAAGAGCACAAAAGTTCTAGTTCAAGGTAAGTGTTAGTTACCTGTGTATGTACTCCAGTACAGTATGTTTACTGCATATGAGAGTTTCTACAACTATCTGTATACATTACCCAAGTTCCTGACTATATTTGTAATATTTCAGCACTGGCATGTTTTGTGTAATTGGAAGGGTTTTTTGCCGCATAATTAATTTACCCAGTTTTACAGAACAATTTAAGAAATGAAGCATGTGTGTACTTAACTTGTTAGTGTTTCATGAAATGAAACTGCATACTTAGAAAGTAGGAGAATATTAAGAGCCCTGTACAGCAGGTGCAGGTGCTAGATGCCACGTTGGAAGTACAGAAACAGGCAGATAATAAGAGCTAGACTGGCTCGTGTATTCAACAACCTTCATGCGTGGTGTGCATAAATAGTGTGTAGTGTTTTGATCTATGGGACTTGAAGCAATGACCCTACTTTTTATTTATGGAAATGGCTCAGTAAAGTCCAGCGCGTGCTTCTCTATTTTGATTCCAGTTAGTTATTTTTTGCATGGCTGAATTCTGAAAGGGCTGTTGTAGCCATCTGGAGGTGCCCCAAAACCATGTTTATAAGCTTGATATCTAGAAAACAAAAATAGAGAAGCATTGTTTAAATGGTTTTCTTTTCATAGATAAAGATATCAAACACACATTTAGTAAAATTTCTTTGAAAAAAAAAACTTGCTTTTACACGTTGCAACGATGTTATGCACGAGCTATATAGGGCTCTTAAGAGGGCGTGGTACATAATCCAACGCTAAAAGCACTAGTCTATAACTTTAGGTTTCTTGAAGCCAATTTGCGTAAGTCAGAAACAGCAATCCTAGGCAATAGTTTTAGCTAATGTTTTGAACAAAATTGTTTCCAGTGTTACGAACTTCTGAGGCACAATCTCTGATGCAAGAACCTTGTGCTTTTAACTGCAGCACACGAGATCACGCGTAACAAATGAGTAATTCTGGCAAATGCCATTATCTAGGATTGTCATTTTGTATTTGATCCATATTGGCTTAAAAACGTATAGAATTCAATTAATGTTTTCAGCGTTTATTTATCTACTACTCTCTCTTAAGTATGGTAGAAGAACCATTTTATACAGAGAAACCTCTTTAATACAAACCTTAAAGGACATAAATGTTTGCAGTTTATGTAATGAATTGACATGGTTAAAATATGAAGGTGATATAGTTAATCAATTATAGCTACCCACAGCACCTTTGCAAGTACGGTGCAACTTGGCCAAATGTAGCAGAATTGACTAGGAAAACCATATGTCAACAGACTGCAGGTAATATAAGGTCGTAACGGTGTTTATGTCACGTCTATCATAGTGGAAACAAAGATTTTATGTTATACTGAATTACGATTTTCTGTGAACATCTGTCTAGCTTGTTGCTGAGGAGTGTAAATTCTAAATGGTTAATTGCGGTGAAAAGGGTTTTAAAGGAAAAAATTCTTCTTTTTGTATGAAAAATAAATTTAAGTTTTAGAAAAAAAAGTTGTAAAATGTTCATGTCACTACTCTTACAGAAAGTTATCTGAGAATACGTAGTTTTGGTTTGGAAGAGTTATCTTCAACATTGGTCTATTAAGAAGTAATTAATTTCTATCTTTGATTCCCTGTTCATGGCTGCAAACTTGATAGGCAGGGACCATTTTATCTGGCTCCCATTTGTACGTATTACTGTAATAATTTACACTGCAGTTGATTATTGTTGCATTCCCTGATTTGTACTTATTTTTGCAAGAAGGTGATCTTGGGTTCATCACTTAGATATTTGGGGATTATAACTCTAGTAGAATTGCTTATTTCAAATACTTGCCACTAGGGTTAGAGATTTGTACATTATTCTATGGTCCCACGAATATGACTTATTTATGTTAAGTGGAATCTGGTGAAAATGATACTTTGACATTTTGTCTTTAAATCTAATAAATTTACATTCTACTAATTTTCCCATGATTGTACACATTTTTTCCACAATACTTAGCTATGTTACTTATATACATACATAGATGCAGGACTTCTTGAATCTATCCCATTTTATTTTTATAATAGAAAAGTATGGGGGCTACAGCAACGAGGGTCTGTGTTATTACCGTACCATGTGATACAGATATATAAAATGAAATAAATATAGACTAAAATACATTTTGCCATTATAATACCTGTGTTTATAGTAACAAAAAGAAATTCAATTGTGTATTATAATTTTTGTGAAGCTATTGTGCACACTTAATATAGTGAAAGTAAAGTAATATAACATGATGATGACAAATGTAATTAATTTCTGACTTAAAGCATACACAATGTACACGAAAAACAAAAGTAACATGAAATTTGCGTTAATAGGCGTGATATAAGTAGAGAAGTTCAATTCAAGATGTGTACTAGCAGAGATACTAAGGGGGATGCACACATGTCCATACTTGCAGACTGCCCAGTGATCTCACAAGCCTCTCTCTTTTGGAAAGTAGGATATTTCAGACTGCATAGGTGCAGTGTGCCTGCTTAGGTAGCTATATTCTATGTGTGAGAGTGTCTAGCATGTATATGCAAGTTTTTATATGTATTAAAATTTCCTGTTGTTTGTATGTAACAGTAAAGATAAAGAGAGAGAGAAGCACAGTAGTTCGAGCAGAGAGAAGGATAAGGAGAAGCAACACAGCAGCAGTAGTAGTAAGGACAAGGAGAGACACAGTTCCTCTTCCAAGGACAAGCACAGTAGCAGTTCTAGTAAGGACAAGCACAGCTCCAGCTCCGACAAGGATAAACACAGAGACAAAGACAAGCACAGGGATAAACCTCGCGACAAGGAGAAATGTAAGTACTCTACATCACATCTTCATAGTCTAGGTTTTCACATATAATTTTAATGTTCCCGTTGAGTAGTTTCTTGTGAAGCCATAAAAGGGTTGCCGGAACTGCACCATTTCTGATTTTTGTGAAAAATTTCTAATCTGTTATTTGTCTTAAGAGTGGCTGATGCAGCCATTTTTCATACACACTGCACGCAAGTTTCACAGATTTCGGAGGTTTATACGTAGCATGCTGTATGTTTTAAAAAAATTTGTTATTGAGATGTTCTCAGTGACATTTAGAAGCTTATAGTTAAGTAAGCCGAAGGAATAAGAAATTGCGCGGCACGTCATAAGTACGTACAACATCTCAGAGTCGTGTATTAGAGATTGGCGCAAAATGAAAAACAAGTTATAGGATAGCAACATCAACAGGAGGGCTTTTAGAGGGAAGAATGCCAAATTTCCACAGTTTGTAAAATGCTTGGTTGAGTAAATAACCAATCTATGGTAGTTCTGTTAAATTGTTTCTACATGTGCAAAATACAAGCCTTGAAGAAAGAGTTCAAAGCGAGCATGAACTGGGTTTATTGATTTTACAAAACAAATGGCTTATCTGTGGGGCGTAAAACCACTGTTTGCTAGTGAATACCTGAATCCCAAAAGGATTAATTAGTTTAAATTAAATTCTTCCAAAAAAAAATTTTTTTCTCAAACTTGTCATCTAGGTAATATATCTACCTGGAAAATTGATATGTCATGTTGTAGTACCAATTAGTTTTCTGTTTTTTTTTTTTTTTATAATATTTGAATGTTCAAAAAAGTGAGGTTTTATCATTTTGAAATATAAATTTCTGTTTAAAAATTGGTTTTACTACAAAAATGAATTTTGTGTGCCCCAGCTTATCACTGATGACATTCTAGCTGCAACATATTTTATTTATATTATAATTTTTAAAGGTGTCCTGGTACTGTATTTGCTGTTCAGTCAGTGTTCAATGTGAACTGTTGACAATGAGTTTCAAAGTACGTAATGAACATCTACAAGTCCCGTGCATGACTTACCATTTATGAATATGGTACACACATTTAAGGGGAAGGAGCGCTATCAACTCAATTTAATTAATTCTGAAGAATAAAATATATTTGAGTGGCTGTTCAAACACAGTAAGGCTCTATGGTTCATTTAAAATTAATATTGATGGAATGACTGTGTTAGGTTAACTTGTAAAAATGTCCAGAATAGAATTTTAATTATTGTAGATGGTATCAGATGCCATATAACACAACTATCATATAATTGCTTGTGATGTAAATTTCAATTGGGACTTCATTTGTGCTGCTGAAACGTACCTTTGCAGGGTGGATACCACACTTGCCTCACTCATTATGCTATGTTGAGATCCACACGTATTTCAAAAAGGGCACATCGCCGGAAGGGCCATTAACTGGAATACTATTCGGACGTATATTACAAACAGAGACAAGATAATTATAATCAAGAAAACTATCAATTTATTATAATGAATCCAAAATTATACACCATTCTCTGATTTATATTATTTGTGCACTGGTGCCTTAATCAAACAAAATCCATAGTTTGTAGCCCACTATTATGAAAACGTTATTAAACACTACTCAGTTCAGTCCGCGATAATGTACTCGGTATATCCCAAATATGTTTCACAAAACACTTGCAAAATCCAGCCTGAGTGTTGTGACTTACGAAATGTCCTCACATGCATTCATTTACGGAGATCGCTTCGATGACTACGTATTTTCTGGACAGAATTGGAGTGAGACCCAATGTCCAATCTTACTCCAGACGTATACCTCACTTCTTCAGCTACTGCAGTCGAACACCACTATTGTGTTTTTCCAGGAGCTTCCCCACCTAGTCAGCCTTGCCAACACGTTTTATTAGTACATAGGCATTGCTTAAACAGGTAGATGAACCTAGACATCTTGCCCCGAACAACACACTTAACAAGCCGACTTCAACACTCCTACGCCGTCACACGCAGCTCAGTCTGACGACGTCCACCTCAATTGCCCCGCTGCTCGCCAAGTCCCTCCTCGCACACGACCAGAACCATTCGCTGCGCACTTGCAACGCTTCCAGTGAGCACATGTAAACAATACTATTGAGGGCTATTAAATATACTTTAAATGATTATCACTTAATATGCCTTACCATAACTTAAATACAATAAAAAAATAATTTAATATGTCCTTTGGTATTAAACAATTATTGCTGAAAATATATATGTAAGAAATCTAGTGACATTTCTGAAGTCCCTAGGCAACAGGTTTGCCAACTTCAAAAAGCAAAATACCCAGCGACAACCCCAGGTGTCTTACTACAACAAAGTTAAATCCTCACAAATAAAACAGAAACCAGAATTATGATGAAAAATATATACAGTAAATCCAAGATGGCAACAAAACTACAGTGGATTCTCTATGTATTGAAACCTGATGGATTGAAATACCTGCATCCATGGAACACATTCTAGGGGCAATTAATTTATTTTACAGCATTTTAAGACCACATCCATTGAAATCCTTCATGTATTGAAATTTTTTCTCAGTCCCATGAGAAACGGTGGATAGAGAATCCACTGTATCCTCACTGGTTAGTACTGTTTTATTACCTTGTCATAATTAGTCCTCACAGATACGTACTTCAATATTCAGGTCTTTGAAATTGTATTGTATGGGCTGCAATAATCAAATAAGTTAATCATTTCCATATAATTTTGGTAAAGCCAAGGTAAACAATTTTAGTATGACTGATATTAGAGTGAGTGAGAGATTTTTTGGTCAGCGCTTAACATCGAGGTCCTTAGCTGTTTTGAGGGTTGACGTGAGATGTGTATGGAGCAGCACTGGAATTAAAGGATGGAGGAAACAGGAGATCCTCGAGAAAATCCACCGACCAACAGCATCGTCCAGCACGATTCCCACATGCGAAAATTTGGGAATCGACCCCTTCTGGAATTGAACCCGAATCACTTTGGAGGGAGGGGAATGGTCTAATAATTCAGCCACCGCGGCCCCGACTGAGATTATAATGTGGCTGATCTAGCACAAGCTTGTAAAACATAATGTGTTGACGAGAACAAGTTATTGTGAATTTACTCTGACATGCCATGTTTTGGTAAAGACTTACCACACAACTTGTAATTTAATGGAATTTGTTGTTTCAGTGTATTCTGTCATGCTAAATTTGAGACTGTGTTGCAGCTAAATCCAAGGAGGGCAGTGACAGTAAAGAAAAGAAAGTGGATATATCAATGGGCTCGGTCAGTCAAGAGATAAAACATGAAGTCGGTCAGCAGGCAGTGGACGTGGAGATGAATGATGCAGTGAAACTGGAGGTTGAGGAAGATGATTCTCAGAGATTAGTGATTAAAGAGGAGCCTATGGATACAGCAGATGAGAGCTACTATAACTTGTCTGCGTTTAGTCGTCCCAGCATGGACCCTGTCCGCGTCAAGAGTGAAGAGGATACAGAGGATGACACTCCGCTGGTAATACTTACATTTTTTAAAAAAATTTTATTTATTATGTATGTATGTGTGTCTGTCTATATATATTATATATATATATATATATATATATATATATATACATAAAATTATCAAATTAAAAAAAATGTAAGGTACAAAGCACCCTCAGTGTTTCTACACCCATTTTTACGGCTATTTTTCGAGAACTGTTATGCATTTGAATTAAAAAAGAGAATAGTAGTTTGAAATGATTGGTCCAATAAAGTTTGTTGTATTTTTCTTGGTAATTGCGTGATGCATTTTACTTGTCAATAACTGTATTGCAAGTACCGTGCATCACGTCTACTAGACTGTCAGCAACTCTGCGCTTCCCCTTCTTTTGTTCCAGCGCTCAATTTCTGCCATGCGTTGCCTTTGCCACAGCATGTGATTGTTATTACTGCCGTATTTGCCGGCATATACAACGACCCCACACGTAAGACGAGTCACAGTTTTGAAGGTACAGAATCTTGAAAAATAGTAAATTATTAATTTTGAAATTCCCAACAGAAAAATATTTTTTCACCTTTGCCTGAAACATACATACAGTAATACAGTCAAACCTCTATCCATCATTTTTCAAGGGACCAATGAGAAAAAACGATACATCCGAGAAAACGAAACCTGCGGGAAACACGCAACCCCCCTACCCCCTTACTTAAAAAAAAGCTAAAAACATAACCTCAAAAATTATTTTTAATAATGTACACCACATGAAAATTTGCTTCAAATATGTGTGTATTGAATATGGTCGTAGCTTCATTTGTATTACCAACGATATAGTTTAACGTCAAAGGTGGCAATCCGAGACATTTGCGATGTCAGCATGCTTTTCACCGGGACATTTCTCTACCTCCTTTATTATTTCAAGGCATTCTTCATGTGAGGGAACAGATTTTTAAGGCCGCGACACGGCAATAATTTATGAATACATTTCACAGGCCTTAAAATAAAAATAGTGTACTCCACATGTTAACAAAATTAAAAAAAAAAAAAAAAAAAAAAAAAAAAAAAAAAAAAAAAAAAAAAAAAAAAAAAAAAAAAAAAAAAAAAAAAAAAAAAAAAAAAAAAAAAAAAAAAAAAAAAAAAAAAAAAAAAAAAAAAAAAAAAAAAAAAAAAAAAAAA
>PNEQ01003969.1:10516-50781 GCA_003012365.1 Medauroidea extradentata
CAGGAGCGAGAGAGTTTTTGCTGGCAGGTGCCTAGTGTGATCTGAAGTGATAGTGACAAGTATTGGATTGCGACGACTGTTCAAGGGCGTCCAGTGAGTGGGACCGCAGCAAGTAGGAGGAAGAAGGTGATTCTAGGCCAGAAAGATTCTGCGGTATTATTTCTTTGGGTCCACCATTGCGAGTGACTAGTAACCTTTCCATATACAGAGAACTTATGTAGATGTATTTCTTTTTTCTTTTGTGTAAATAGTAGTTACTTGTTCTGTTTGACATTTATTGTGGTAAATCATTGTAGACATAGGTTATTTTTGTATGTACAGTTGTAAGCTTTATTTTCTTTATTTTATCAAGACCTCCATCCCGAAACGTACCTAGCCCACAAGCTTGTAACAATATATACAGCATATATCTTTGCAAATTTAAGTTTCCTTTTTTTTAACTTTGCTCACAAACTACAATCAAATGTAATACGAATTTTCAGCACAAATACACATTTTTTTTAGTAGTTTTAAAATATATACCTAGGCTGCTTATGGTAAAATGAGCCCTATGCAAAACTTCAGTAATAGAAAAAAAAACCAGCCAGTGAAAATATTTGAGAATAGCCTCAAATATTGATTTCTGATTAAATACATCTACTGTGCATAATATTTCATAATGCAACTTTGGTTAAAGATAATTTCAACTTAAATAAATTAAATGTGCCAATTAGTGTTAAATATTAATTTACCGTAATACAAATGAATAGATGTCACATAAAAATTTAATAACAACCTTTTACTATCGCAAACAATCTACGAAATGAACTGAAAATGAGCTAAGTTCCAGGAAAGATGAGAAGTGACAGATTTTGGTCATCAGTAAACACTAAGGTCTTTAACACTGGTGAAATGAGAGATCCCAGGAAAACCAGCCGACCAGCTGCATCGTTCGCCACAATCCCCACGTGTAAAAATCTAGGGACTGACCCCGATGGGAATCGAACCCGATTCAACTTGGTGGGAAGCGAATGGTCTGTCCATTCGACCACCACGTCTCCTTAATGGAAAACTGAGTTCTGGAGAATGAGCTAACTCCTTTTCAGAGGAACTTTCACAGGAGCTTAGCTCCTTCTGTTAGCACTGTTGAACGCATTGACTGAGTGACCACATCTATATTCTCCCCAAAGATATTTTCACTGTTAAAAAATACAATACGTAAGCTGAATTACCATTTCAATTGACATGGTGGTTCCAATAAAAAAATATTAGTCACAACACTTCCAAATAACAATTACATTACCAAGGTTTTCATTAACAGTGCATTTATATTCTTATTTATTCTCAATTATACAAAACTAAACTTTTTTAACAATCTACGGTTAAATAATGACCACCAAGTGACTGTAGCTGTTTGGGAATGTTCAACACACATCTTGCTCTGAAATATTAGTACAAAGACTCGATAGAATAGCATCACAGATTACTGGTTCAAATTTAGCTGCATATAATGACAAGGAAAACGCAACTATACAAAGAAATACGTTTCATGAGAAATGAACTAAAGAAAAGAGAAACCCCTTTATTATACAGTTCATTATAATGTGCAACAATGCTACAAATGACACAATGTAACCGATTAAACAGGTACATACAATATCACACCATTCGTACTGTAGAAGATGATGATGTTGGCTGAGAACAAACAAAAGGGGACTAATGGGGAAATCAGGCTTGCAAAACAAACGAACCGGCAAAATCAAAAGCTGAGGGCTCTATGCCCATTGAAGTCACAACAGTAAATACACAAATTACTGTAGCAATGTAACAAGTTCTACATGTTGGCAAAGTCGAAACCACATTGTACTATATACAGCAACAACTAGCACAAAATATAATGGGAATTTATAAAAACTGAAGCCTGCAGGTGGTGTTGGGATGGTAACCAATCTACTGTATGAATTGATGTGATGATGTTTTTTAAAAGAGTGCCAGTAATATTCCCTAGTATTACAATTCGAGACTCTTAATGCACTATTGGAAACACACTAACAACGTAAGGTGTAGCAAAATTATGTAAATAAACCTTGATTCAATGCAGTAGCAATTTATTTTAAACATTACACAAATGCCGAAATTACTCAAAATATGCACATGTTGAGGTGACCATAGTTATGCGACCAGGGCAGTTAAGACACGTGGTTGACTAATTCCTGCGGTGATGAAGGTCTGATAACGTATGCCACATGCAGTGATGAATGATTACAGTGTGAAAAGTAGAATGTGGGATGAAATCTATGGCATTTGAAAATGCACCTCCCTGAGCAGCGACAATACACATGTTGCTATGATAGACCATCGGGTTCGCTTGGAAGCGGACACAGATGTTATGAATTGACAATACACTTTCCTAACTAACGTGACACAGGGCAGCCTATCCTGTGTATGTTAAAGCATGGTCAGGGTCTACAAGCGGTGGTAGAAGAAATGGTGTGCAGTGCTGCAGAACATAACAAATGATGACCGGTACTTAATATATCCTACTCATCAATGATATGACTTGTTGACTGCTTAATGACTTGCGTAAATATGTGATAGTGAAATTAGTAATACGAACACTGCTTACATAAACACTAAAATACAATGGCGACTCCCCAGCCTACACGTGGTTGGTTATAAAACATGAATTATGCCCTTAAAATGATACAACACTGCGAAAATAACACTGGCTCTGTGTGTGTACTAAATTACGTAAAACAATAATACCTGATGTCCGTCCTGTACTACTTATGAGAAAACTTGGATGGCTCCCGATATATAATTCCCTAGCCATGTGGTGGTGATATGTGTTGATGCGGTTTTATATCAAAGTACCAACACAGAAAGTTAAGCAGACTAGCAATTGCTAAGGAAATGTCTGGTAACATGTGTGAAGCAAAAGTGAACTGACATACTAAAGAAAACTAAATCAGTGCTTGAAAATATGTAGTGCACACGAACAGCATCTCACATCTCCAGATGACTCCAACAGACTGCCATAAGGAAAGGGGCCACTAAGGGCACATAGCCTCGCTACTGGGTTTACACACTTCCGGTACCTCGTTGCGTGCAACATAATTTATAGTTATATGAAAATGACACAAAATTCAAGTTACACAAAAAAAAAAGAATGATACACATTTTACATCTTAAATTTTCAAGTTTAAACCGTATGTTTCAATATTAACATAAATCAATAACAAGCTTCAGTGCACCACATGGCAGCCTATTTAAATGTTCTACGTAGCCCGATATAACATTGCCAGCATACATTCATGTTACCCTTGCTATAATAAACATACAACACATTGCATAAATTATTATTAAAATAATCATGAGAGATTGTGGCCAGTGGAATGGGGTTGGTTACTGCGGCACATTCAGGGCAGTTATGGGATCAGACCTATCGTTGGCTCTTGGGCTGGCATCAAAACCTATTGATAAAATAAAACCTGGCACACATGATCCAACACTAAAATCTTTAAATTCAACAGTACAACCCACGAATCCAAAAAATTCTATAGATATAAACAAAAAATATTTACAGTTGTTAGTTGCTAATTGCTATTCTGACACCCCACCTAACATTATGTGCAACACAGATTGTACATTGCAACATTTAGTTTACTACTTACAGCTGTGCGGACATTAGGTTACAAAGCTGTTATTGTTAATATATAGGCCTAACTGATAAATTGTAATGATAATAAAAGAATATAAGTACTAGTTTTCATGAAACTAAATACCTGTTTACTGAAACTTTATAATTTAGCAACACAAATGTCAGCATGTGATTTTAGTCTTCTTCCTTCATGCAATATGTCTGAGACATTGTTCTTAGCACTCATTCTTTACAGTCACGTGATTTTAGAATAACGTACAAATATAGCAAGTACCAAGACAGTGGCCAAGTGCAATCAGAACAAACAGTTACCTTTTCTAATTTCAATTCGTCTCCCATTTCTGGAGGCCAGTGACCTTCTATTATTATTATATCCTCATCAGTGATCTTGAACTGTTTGCCACAGATGTGAACAATGGCAAACAATCGCCCATGTGATCTACTCTCAATTTGTTGATTAATCTTTGATATAACATCTGTAACAAAAACAAAGTTATAATAATCATAAGTTGCCTCACATAATACTCAATAAACACTACCACAATAATTTGTAAGGAAACATGACATTAAATATGTACTGACGCATAGCAGAAAAGGAACAATATGTATTTTTGTTTTTACAGCATGTGTATTTTCTTTAGATACTTCTGCATTTACCTGAAGGATAAATTTTGTGCAGCTAAATACTGCAATTTGCTAACTTGTAATACGTAATATGAATTTATCTTTTGTACGATGAAAACTCATGTCTCGCAACAACATGTAAATTGAATTTAATATTTACAGTCTTTATGAATACATGTATTCATGGCTACTTAGCTGAGTCACTGTCATTCGTCTTTCTTTCATTTCAGCATTTATTTGTTCAGGCTGTACTGGAATGATTGTGGCTATGAGAAGGGTATCTATCATTTAATTAATTCACGAAAGAATACATTTTAATATAATGTATATTTTCTTCAAAATTAGGTATTTTAAATTATTTAAAGAATTAAGTTTTTTTAAAGGCTTCAATTTTAGTTAAATTTATTTTTATTTTATGTTTGTAATAATAACAACAGTCGGTCATCCTTCCATTTATAGTTTTGGTAAAAAATTTCTCTTTCGATTTTAAGTTTGTTAAGCCTACTTGGCTGTAATGGAAAAAAATTTATCACAGCAAAGATTCAGAAATATTCCTTTTAGAACCTTCTTCTTGGCCTTAACTTCCCACTTATCAGATTTCTGGGTTGCAAATCATCCGTGCTTTGAAAGGGTTTGACAAGGCATCAATTCCGGCCATAACATCTCTTGGACAGGATATGTTACCTACAGCCGAAAACTCTAAGTAAGACAAACTTATCCTCGCTTCCACTTCTTAGATATCTTGGCGAGCTTTCAAATTTTTTTTTTTATTATCTTTCGGTCAGGTTTTAAAACACATAGAAGCCATGAGATCATCTAAATTTGCTCCCAACAAATGCTGCCAATAGAACGTTTCGGCATGTTATTTAAAAAACTGCATCTAAAGATTCTAAATTAAGTTGTGCAAAAAAGTAGCTCCAGTGTCTACCAAGGTGTTTTATGCAGTTTTCCCAACTTTAATTTGAACATAACATAAGAATGCCAACTGATAATTATGGTCCTGTGGTACACAATATAATACAGATTCTCAGTTTCTCACCTGACATGTGGTACAATAGTGTTCAGATTCACCACCATGCCAAAAGACGATAATACATAGTTTACATCCTATGTTACCTTTTTCCATTTTCCGGATCAAACTAAGTTTCTTTTTGTGGTTTTTGTATAACATCAGTGTAACGTTTGATAGCATTGCTAAACTGTATCTTATCTCAGGCACTATTTTGATGTTAACAAGGTTATAACAGCATTTAATACTTATGGTTCTTCTGACCATATAGTACACGACCATCCAATACCAATTTGACTTGTTTAATCAACATTTCATAGTATCTACCAGGAAGTTGCTTTGCTGTTCCATACACAATCTACCAAAACCAAGTGGGCAGAAATGGCAGTCCAAAATGTATTTTGCCAAACAGGAAGTACAGTCACGGAAATCAGGTGTTTCATCTACCGAACAAAATCCATGATAAAATGGTCATTAAAGCCACTTATGAAAACAAATACACCAGGACAAATTTACGGGCATCTATGGCTAACATAAAAGTTACTGCCAAAGCCCAAATCAAACTCGAAACAATCACAGAACTTTCGAAAGAACAAGCTAATGTCACACGAACAGTCAAACCCCCGAAATCAGCATGTATTTTTATTGTCTTTTAAATTTTCATGAATGTTAATAACTCGGGCCAGGCGCCCCTTTTGTAAGAATTTACGCACTGAATGTGGAGGTAGTGCGCACCCCGTGTTTAAAGTTAAGAGCTGGGTGCAAATAGTTGTTTTGATATCTCAGACTCTGTAATTACAGTAGACTCTAGATGTGGCCAGATCTGCAGATCGTAAACCCAGTTCGAGGGAGCAATGAATATGTCATAGAACTGTTTGTTTAACTGTCTCCTTTAAGCGTGATAGAGGTGCATATTGTATTGGTAAATCGTCAGTTGTATTGGGCGTGCCACCCAAGTTTTATACGTACATGTTTTGGAATTTTAATATACGCTTGTACTCTCCACATTTATTTATTGTCTGTGAATATGTAATACTCATCTGAGACGTGCAGCTTGTACTAAATGCACTGGTCATTTTAACCTTACATATGTTAGTTGATTGCTTTCCGAAGCAGTATGAAGTTATTGTATTCATTTATTAATCATTGTATTTAACGCCCATGTAGAGCGCTTAATTAATCCACACACACACACACACAGATATATATATATATATATGCATATGTAAACTGATAATTACTAGTACACATTGTCTACTAATGACTGAATAAAATCCTATTGTGTCGTTAAATGATTGCTTTGTATGACAGGCATATTTGGGTGTGCGCAATAAGAAATACATCCAACTTTGAGCATTGGTATTTGTCTTTACCATTGCATGAAACTCTAGCGAAATGTGTGTTTTTATGTTTAAATATGTTGAAGTTTATCTTATTGATACTGATACCGATACTGTTAACAACACTCTGAGTAGTACTGAGCCTCCGTGTATGTCGCGCAGTCAATCGTCAGGCTGCCAGAATTTGAAATGTCTTAAATATAAATGAAGGGACCTGCCTGGTTTGTGAAATTCTTTCGTTGACATCCGACCCTACGAATAATTGTAAAACTTTTCAAAGTAAAGTGCATGTTTATGTATTTTCAATTTGGGTATTCAAAATTGTTATGCTTGCTGGTGTTAGTAAATTGTTTGTTTTCATAGCTTTTGTCACTCATTCATAATAACAGTGCACACTTGCCATGGTTTGGCTGCAAGCAGTGTTAGCCGCGGTCCACTTCTTATGTTTTCTTATGCTTTGGTTTGAGTAGTCCTGAAGGATTCTGGGGATTTTCCATGCTGATAACCAGTGTGATGATGTTTGCAGTACAAAGCCTAAGAAAGGTCTCTCAGATATTTTAGAGGCTAGTTCACTGAACTGCATAGCTTTCGCCAAGAAGTCAGGCACCGGAGACTTGAATGGTTAGCTTGAACTGAGAATGTAATGTTCCTTCAACTGTGATATGTATGTAAGTGTGAGGAGGAGCTGCTTTCTCCTCGTAGCACATTCCGTCAGTTAAACTTTGGTAGAAGCATTCCTGTTCTCTCTCCTCACTGTCGGTGAACACTGTATGTGGTGCCCTGATAATGTGCATTATTTGAATTTTGGCAGTAAGTGTAATTACTGATACATTTGCATTTGGTATTTAACAGCCTGGCTTAATTGTTTGCTAATCCGTGCCCAAGTGTCAGGGATCTAAAGTCATTTGGTTGTATTTAATGTTTCCTCATACATGTCTTGATTCTGATTTACTGTGTATATTCATTCTATTGCTGGAATCATCATGGTCTGCCAATGCCTTGTTCATGGTCATAACTTCATGTAAATGCATTCAATGTCTTTTCCATTGTACTTATTCTATACATACCATAGTTTTGGTATAAAGATTAATTAACAATTATTTTATTGTCGCTTACATAAAAGTTTACTTATCTGTTTGTTAATTGTATCATTATCTATGCTATTACTACAAGCCAGCTTTACAATGTAGGCTAGATTATGAGATTCACTCCCTCAGGGTGACCACATATTGCAAGAAAGAATTTTCCTGATGGAAAACCTAACATTTTCCTGATCTTTCACAAGAACCAAAACAATTTTCTTGGGTATTTATTCAATGTAATTCAATAAAGGAAAATATTTCAAGTTCTTTCTAACATTTTGTATTGATCAGTCAGTGAATGTGACAAAAATTCACCGGTAATAACCATGAACCTGATGATTAGGTATAATCACGCATTCATGAGGGTTTAAACAAAATACATAATAATGCTTCTGAACACCATTACTTTCCATCCTGTAATGTTTATGGTAGCTCTAAATAAGCCTGGCAAAAAAATTCCCTGAAATATTTTCCACATAGGCCTAAATCAAAATTCCCTGAAATTTCCCTGATAATTCCAGATTTTCCAGGTTTGTGGTCACCCTGACCCTGTTCACTAAACGTATTACCCCTGTACTTTTCTCCCTGTTTGACGATTGTTTATGTTCATTACACTGCTTTTTGTAATTAATTTCTTAATTGTTTTAATTTCCATCTTCAATACATTAGTGGTTTTCAAATTATTATTTTGAAATAAGTTTTGATGTGGGTAAATTTCAAAGTTTTGTGAACAAGTTGGCAAGCCTGTGTGTCTGTTGTTTCATTACCTATGCTGTTACACTACGAAGTACAGAGAACCATACTCTAGCGGATATCCTTTGAACAATGCCATTACGAACAGTTCTCGAAGCACATGTCCCGGCCTGTAGTAATAGCATTGGCAACGATTAGACACATGTCATACATAATAATTTATATCTGCATTTAGACAGTTATTAACTTACTGTCGAGCATACTTCTACTAAATTATTTTTTCTTGATCTACATTTTTGCCAATATAGTGATTTATAATTATTTTGATTTTTACAGTTTCAGCAATATTCATGGCTTACGGGTAAAGACACGGCTTAAATTTCCAAAAGTTACTAAGCAAATCTAACAGCTGTATGCCTATGTCAATTCTATCTTTAGAATTTTTGGCAATAAATATAAATAAATGAATAAATGAACGAATGAATGAATAAGTAAATGAATGAATAAGTAAATAAATAATTAATTAATTAAATAAACAGCCTATATAGATATATACAGCGTGTACCCGAATTCATGTGCCAAACTCCGGGATGGGATGTTTATGCAAAATAAAGGGGATTGGGGGGGGGGGGGGGGGGTTTACATGAAACTGATAAAGATATTCTCAACCCGTGTATCTATAAAAATAACACACACTTGAAATAATAACGATTAAACATGCAGCATTCTAATTAGAATCATGATTTTGTGACATCACAAAGAAGCTAAAAACAGCATTCTTTTGTTCTAACGTCAGCAAAAAGTACCACTCGATTTCTTAAGAACAAAGACACGCAAATAGCCTACATACGCTGAAATGATGAGGTATTTGCTACTACCTTCAAATAAAAGTGTAGAGTCACTACTCGAAGTGGTAACATAAAAATTAATACTAGAAAAAATACTATGTGCTAATTAATACGTCACGTAGCAAAGTCAGCCTAATCACCCACCGGTTTTTGTGGATCACACGTGGGAAATTAAATTCGCTACATAAGCCTCTTTACAGTATTTCTTGAGAGCTGATGAAGTTGAAATGAGGTAGAAGTGGAGCAGTGACGGAATGCAAACACGCTGGCTAGCGGTAACTACCGACACCAATAACTGTCTTAATGGTTAGATAAGAGGGATCATGTGTACAGAATAAGGAACACAGCACAAATAGGAACAATGCATTTGCACGTACTGAACATCAATTCGTATTTACAATAACTGCTTGAATTGCAGTCCCCCTACTTCAACACACAGCTGCCAATGGCGGATCAGGTTAGCCTGGACTCGTACATAAATGTTTGGTGTGGCACGTACACAATCAAATTCGGTTATCACATGTGTCACGTAAATCAGGGAGTTTACATGAACCCATAAAAATCCAGTGGAGTCAGGTATAGAGAACAAGCCGGCCAATGGATGTGCCTCCTCTGCATATCCAGCGACCTGCAAATGTGGTGTTAAGATGGCGGCATACTGCAGCAGAAAAATGTAGCGGTACCCATCGTGCTGAAACCACGTGGTGCAGCGAACTGCCAATGGTCCTTCCTCCAGCAATTCCAGCAACACATCCTGCAGGAACATTAAGTAATGGACTCTGCTGAGGCGGTCAGGTAGCAAATAAGGCCCCAACAAATTATTGTTGAAAATGCCAGCCCACATGTTGAAACTGTAGTGCACTTGGTTGCCCACAGAGTGTATGTGGTGTGGATTGTGGTGCAACAAAGACGTGGCTGTTCCTCTCGCTACTGTACTCAATTTAATCATTCAATGCTGCAATTAGCATGGCTCACCAAGTCGTATTGCCTACCTCTGCAGGGTTACACTGCGCTTTCGTGTTTTGATTTGCATTTTCTTGAAAACGATTTACCGGAGTGAATTAACACAAGAGCTACTTTCCCCTTAATATTTAATTACCACTTAGTATTTAAAAGTCACTTATACAAATAGGCTGAGTAACCCCTACATAAGCATTGAAGTGGAACGTCACGTCAACCACACTTTCACACATTCATTTGCTCAGATTCTCAGAGCTCTATGCCAATTTTGGTACCTCCATCTCTCATACTTTATAGTATTTTAAAAAAAATGTATTTCAAAATTTCATTTTCAACATTGTGCAGTTCCCTTCATAATCGCCACACAATAGTGTTGGTCAGTGTAATCCCCCTTTATTTTACATAAACATTCCCATCCAGGAGTTTGGCACATGAATTCTGGTCCATGGTGTGTATATACATAGAAACAAATACACAAAATTTTTTCTTCTGTTTTTGTGCTTTTTTGTGAGTTTTTGTACTTTGTCACTTTGTCTTTCAATAAAAGTTTAGTCAACAAAACATGGGCAATTGCATATGTCCACAAACCAATAAATTGTAATTGTAAACTCCCATTACAACAAATATTTAAAAATATCATTCAAGACAATGATTGGCTTGATTCACACAGAAGGTGTAAGTTTTCGCAAGTCATAGAAATATAGGAACGAAAGTGTACTAATTACATTATAATCTTAAATTTGCAAATCCTGTATAATTGTACTGAGTACCATTTGTGCTTGGGGGGAAAAATTATCAGTAACAATTCAAACACAAAATGTGTGCCAAAGAAACAAACCTTTGGTAAGGGCAACATCATGTATGCTACGATCTTGAACTTCCTCCTGGTGGGCAGGCTTTGCAAAAGCTTCAGACGTTGCTCTAGTCTGGGACACTGGCCTCAGCACCGATGTTACAAGTGGTTTCACAGAACTCACTGCAAGAATTCTCCCAGCTGCAATAAAATATTACCAACCATTACACAGTTCAGATAGGTGCAGTAATGAAAGGATTATACATAAGTGTCAACTGTTAAACAAACCTGTTTTCTTGGCTTGAATATTGATGACAAATTATAGTGGAAAGCCCATGTAAGGCACATTGTAAAAAAGTTGAACAAGTCTTGCCATTTACTTAAAATCTCTATCAGAAATAACCTCAATTATGTGTTTCAAATCGGTTTATTTTTCTTATGTCCACTCTCACATAAGTAGTGGCATTATTTTTTGGGGTACAAGTAAATCCAACTTAAAAACAGTTTTATTTGCACAAAAAAGGGCCTTGCGCATAATGAAACACTTACCTCCACCAAAATGTTGCAGAAACATATTCAGGGGGTTAGATATTCTCAGTCAATACCTTGCGTGTATATCTACAAGACAATACTTTACATACACGAAAATAAAATTAAATATTACACAAATGTCCAAGTACATTGCCACAACACCAGAAAAAAGAAAATTTTCCATCTAAAAACTGTAAATAGAGTGCAGACACTAAAAACAGTAAATAACGTGGGGATAAGGTTATACAATAAACTACTGAAAGTATAAAAATTATAAATGATGCAAGACTGTTCAAACAGCATTTGTATAAATTTCTGCTAAATAACTCATTTTATAGTGTTGAAGAATATTTGTCAAGCAATTAAATCTTTTTATTGTGTTCAAAAATATTTGTCTGACAATTAAATTTCTCTTATCTCGTTTACTGAACTGTATGTAGGGTATTGATTTAACTTAAGAGGTCCCAGCATGCAGTTAACGCAAGCATACTTAAATTATTGGAAATTTGTTTTGTTTGTCTTGTCTACTTGTTTTATTGTTTGTCTTCTTGTGTTATTGTTTGTCTTGTCTGTATATTTTATATCTACTCATTGACGAGTTCAAATAGCATTATTGTATGCTCAACTGAACAATAAATATCTATCTATCTGTTCATTGAAAAGCTAGCACACATTAAATTCCCCATTTAATTTTTCTTTTCTATAAATTTCTATATTTCCAACACAGCACTTGTTAATATAATACTGCCTAATGTTGCAGATATAATTTGATTGTTTATATAGACTACAAGTATGATCATTTCTAAGTGCAGCAAGGTGCTCAGCTGGCATCTGTATGCCTCTCGTGGATTACTTTTTAATAACTTCAGGATTACACTTTTTAAAATTTTCTGGAACATTCTTTTTTAGTAGACATATCATAAATACTAAGCATTACCAACTGTGCATGTCAGGTCAAAATTTACCTAGCGACAGAAAAATACCAACTAAATTTACTACGTAATAAACATCAGAATCATGTTAACTTTAAAAAACTTTGGTATATGGACTTCTTAAGGTACCACCCAAGATCTAATATGAAGCCTAAAGGAGATTTCTTGTTTTTTTTATTTTAATAGTGTATTAAAAACAGATAACAAAGGAAAAAAAAAAAAAAAACAAAAACAAAACAGCACTTTATGCAAGACACTTGGAGAAACTATAATTTTTTGTACCATAATATATTTCAAATATTTTACAAGCTACATATTTTTCACCATAATATATTCAAAATATTTTACAACCATAGATAATTATGCGCTAGAGAAACAATTAATATATTCAAGGACCATGAATTTTTTCTGCCATTTTTGAGGTTGCATTATCGGGTTTCGGGTGTTTTACCTTATAAGGAGCTGCTCTGTGGTTGGTGTGAACGTATGCTAGGCCTAGTTGGTAGCTGGCACAGAACAATGTAGAACGCGGTTATATTGATACTGCTGCTATAGTACAAGGTCCTTAATTAATTACGTGACTTGCACCACTCAATCTCAGAAAATTACACAACAAAAGAAAACACACTACCAGCTCTCCATACAACAAAAGCTACCAGAAAAAAAAATGCACGAATAGCTCAGTAAATAATTTTGGATGTATTTACAAAATATTATTGCAAGATTAACGAGCAAATAAAGCATGAAAAAGGGTTCAATGTTAACTCTGTATTTAAAAATAACATAGCCATCAACAAAGCACAACGATTACTACAATTACTCTAACAATATAAATAACGTTCCTTAGGCTTGCTGAATTAATCAAAATAATTTTATAATGTTCTTAAACAAAGTCAATACCAGATTCAATGTTCCAAAATTGTGACAAATGTTTCATGTTACCAAATTCAAATAACAAATAGTTCTTTAGAGTAAGCAGAATAAAGGGAAATTACGTAACTTAACCAGGGGCGTCATTTCAGGTTTTTCTAGGGGGGGGGGGGGCAAGATTTTGTTTTCTGGCGACAGTGACCTTGTTGCATCTTTTTTATTAATTAAGCATGTATAAATTAGATACTTCAATAATAAAACTTCAGTTAGCATTATTTACATTAAAAAATACAAAAAATATATTTATACACATAAACACACTCTCTTTAAACTTGGGTTCGGGTGATTTTTAATAGATACTCAAAACAAAAATTTAAGTCATTATTCAGAGCTCAGACATGTGTTTAAAACAAAAATCTGACTCTGCAGGATGTCTGGGTGCGGGACTTACTCTGGCGCAATAACTTACTAAACACTGAAAAAAAAATTTTCAAAAGTATGTCAGTTACTTTTCAACACATTTTAATGTATTCTTGGAATTTAGGGTACTGCAGTATATTTCAGACAATGAGAGTCACTAGTTTTTTTGACCATTAGGACTTGGAAAATGAAGATTTTTCTGTTAGCTTCTGGCTCTCAGTTCACTAACAGATAATTGAACCTTCTATGGTTCAGCCCTCTTCTTAAACACGACTTGCTGTGGTGACATAACTAAAACATCTACACTTACGATGGGCCCATAATTTTTAGATATTTAAAGGGCTCAAAAACCTTGCCATCTGAAACATTTAAGATGCCACCGAGAAGTCTAGGGGGTTTTCTTACTCAAATTCACATGCAGAAAATTCATAATCTCCACTCTAAATTACTTTTTTATCAGTTGAAAAAATTTACAATACTTTAACGTACAAATAATATAAAAATACTTTGAAACCAATACAGATTTGCTGGCTTATATCGCCTATCTGTGTTGTTATAGTCGTACAGGAACTCTTATGGCTATTTGTTGCAGGGAGGCCCTGGATAAAAAAAAAATGGTAGAAAAACTGATTTCTAGAGGAATAAGTTACTAGGACCACTAGCAAAGGTTCTGAAAGAAATCAGAGGTCAAGTGAAGGAGAAGACATACACCATAACGGTATGGGTGATGCTGGAACGCTGCTGCAGAACAGGATCCATACGTGGAAGCTGAGGTGCTGGAAACGGAGATGGAAAAAGCAGGTTGGCGAGGATAAAATAATCAGGCTTGTAGTGACGATGAAGGAAATGTGATGGACAAGAGAAGGGTGGTGGGACAACACACCACCAGCAGGCCTACAAATGACAATCACACCAGCAGCCTGTCTTCATTATACGAGCACAGCAGCAGACCACGCATATCACCAGAAGGCCTAGGAATAATGCATCCAGCAGCATGTTTGCATCACACGAGCACACCACTGGCTGATGTACACCCCTGACCGGTGCGACTGTTAGGCAGCGGGCCATCACCCAGACGACATTTCTGTTCCATGCAAAGCAAAGGACAAAGGGATGAAGCAGTCTCAAGTGGCAATCTGAGAGAGTAAGTAGTCTGTCCTTGGCTTGTAAGATCGCTGTTGTATCTTACCTGTAAATATATATGGTTCATGGTCAACAAGTGTGGTGCTGTCATTGAGTCCTCACATCCATGGGTAAAAGTGGAAAGCTTTGTTAGGATATTCAGGGTGATGATGGTAGAGAATTGATGTGGGAGATTAGGTTACTCCACGGTCGTAGAAGAACAGGTCTGGACACTTGCCTGGATATTTGACCCCCTTGTTGTTTGGTTGTAGTTCACCAAGTTACCGAGAATATTGTGTTTTATTGGCGCTGATGTTATGGCGGTCGGACTAAACTCCGCCCACTTCCTTTCCGCTAAGATAAACAATTTATCACAACATATTTTTTATCAATTTATGAAATACTTTCTTCGCTCACAAATTTAAGAAAAGGCTCCAGCAATCTTTATTTACTTTATAAAATTTAACAATGGAAAAAAGTGGACGGAGTTTGAGTCCGACAGCCTGGAAAACAGCACCAAAAAGTACGACATTCTCGGTAACTTGACGAACTACAGCCAAACAACAAGGGGGCCAAGCAAAATACATTGTTAGATAGGCGAGTGTCCAGACCTGTTCTTCTACGGCCGTGGGTTACTCTAACTGAGGGTAGTTAAAGAGGGAGAGAGAACTACAGTGAAAAAAAAATCAGCAGGCCTGGAGAACAGAGCTATGTAAGCTGTTCTCAGATAATTGGGAACAAACAACCTTTGATTAATAATATACACTGCAACCATGTATGTGATTTGATGCAATCTGTGTCCTCATCTCTTTAGTATATTTACTGTTTCTGTTTGAGTTGATACGATCGTTTTTTACGTTCATTTTCAATTCATCAAAAATAGGATCGTCTGTTACTAAAAATCCCCAGGCGAGCTATGCTCAAGGGGCTCAGTTGTTGTTTTATATCTAATTTTCCTAATGTAAGTTTACAATTAAATAAATAAAATAACGCTAGACCGAATATGAGGTTAGGTTACCCAAGCAGAAAAAAATTCTTATTTAGACGCCAATAAATTATCGACCTACCTGTGCTAGATAAATAAGGGACCTTGTTGTACACTCTTGTTTCTAGTAATGGCAATAATCTGTTTAAGAAACATTTCGGAAACATTTGTTTACAAAACACAGACGTCATTGCGCATCACATGGGCCGACAGCAATTGCCAACGTACAAAAATCCATCACGATCAAAACAAAATGTAATTCATATAACTAATAACAGCGAATTAACCAGTATTAATTTGAGTTTAAACAAATTTATAATATAGTTTTACAAGTATACAATAAACTAATTATTAATGATTTCCTATCTACAACATTCATTTTTTTAAGTTGCATGTTCCAACAACACGAAATGAAAACAAAAGCGTTGACCCCGAAAATTTTTTCCCAGATAAATGTAAAACCCTAGATCTGAAGGAATGATTTATTTCGGGCGTTCTGACACCGCAACATAACAAAAGAAAATTTTCGAACTAAATGTTGTGCAATCATTCAGTTATGAGTCGTTTGATTCAGGGTGGATGACGCCAAGATCTGAAAAAACGCTTCAAAAAATCTATAAATTTGCTATAAACTTTTATTGATTAGTAATTGTTTGATATCAACTATTAGTAGAATGTTATTTGAATGTTTACTACCTGGAACGTTCGTTTGTGGTTTGCATAATTTTGCATTTTTCCTTCCTCTATGATTTCCTCCTTGAGACGGTCAGGGAAAGATCATAGAAAAGAAAGCAAGTGAAATGTGTTCGGTGGATCGGATGTCGGATGATGCGTGTGAATACGTCGAATAATTGTGTAAAAGACGTTTCCAAAAATTTACATTCTAAGAGGCGCTAATTGAAAACATCATGTTGTTTTACAAAGAGAGAATTTTGTCCCCAGATCAACTGAAACGTCTGGAAGATCACAAATATAGTACAACTAATTGTAGTCTCCTTGATCCACTACTACAGCCTTGGTGGAACTGGCTTGTCAGCAGATTACCTATGTGGCTTGCGCCCAATTTGATCACTGTATTGGGTCTTATGGTTAACATTTTAACTACTCTTATTTTGGTTTGGTACAGTCCAGATGCCAAATTGGAGGTAAGTCAGCCCTAGCAAATAGTAAGACTCAAAAGTTTTAATCCTTGGTAGAGGAATGAGTGGTAAATGTTTTATGATTTTGTACACTGAAAATGGTTGTTATATACACTACTCATTTAACAGTATTAGAAGAGTGATATCCCATGTTGTAGCTAGTGTGAAATGATGAAATAGATGTGTTGAGGAAGGGTGGAGGCTTGTGGTGCAACTATAACTATCCTAATTTTTATTTACAGTTGGCAACTATCTGGTGGCAAACTGTAACCTCTTCCTTACTCACCTACCAATCCCTTACCATGTGTGCTTGCCATGTCAGACGAGGAGTAGACCATGTGTAGGATAGCTTGTACTCTTGGTGTTTACTAGCAGCTGTCTTACTCATTTGTCATAATTTTGTATTCTTTAAAATTGACACTAAACTACCCGTGGCAAATAATTGTGTTAATTAGCTTGTGACAAATTTATAGTTTTCCTTGAAATTGTGATTACTCTTTGTTTATTTCCGAGGCAAGCTCTAGGAAACATAAATGGCTGCGAAACAAGTGGAACTTCGGCACCTCAAAGAGATGGTGTAAAAGCGGGTCAAATCCATCTTGGTGTCAAGTGACTTCATGGAGCTGCTCACGATAGCCCTGCAACTACAGCTGTAACGCAAGCAGTACTTGCGAAACTTACGGAAATCCTAGATGTAAACGTTAAAGAGGCTAAGAACCTACGGGAGGAACTGACGTCTAGCGAAGTGAACGTGAAATGTGACGTTGTTTGTGTGGACGATTTGGAGCAATACCAGCGGCTCTCCTGCCTCCTGATCGTTGGTGTCGCTGAGCGGGTCCAAGAAGACACCCATCTGCTGGCACAAGAGATCGTGCACAAGTTTAATCTACCCTAATGTATCCATCAAGGAAATCGACTGCAGCCACAAAGTGAGTCGTAAAAACAGCAATGGAAACAAACCAAAACCTATCATCCTGAAATTTGCCTCTTACCAACAGGAATTCCATTTTTATGGCCACACGACTTTCTAAGTCTGGGATCACTATCAGAGAAGACCTTACCGCAGAGAAAATTAAAGTTCTGCAGCAGCAATTGCGAAGTAGATCTCAAAAACGTATGGACTGCCGACGGGCGCAACATCGTACAAACTGTCTCGAGGAACTATAGTATGTCATCCATGTAGGAATTACAGTGGTCCTAGAAGCTACTTCGTGCAGCTTTTTTCCTCCCTGCACTCAACTTGAAATCTCCCTCATGTTGTAAAATTCATAATCTTGCTAAATATTCTCTTATTTTTAAATTGAAGTGATTGGTGTGGGTGTGTGAAATTTTATGTAAAATATGTGCAATATTTACGTGACGTGTGAATGTGTGTCCACAATGTTTCCCTGCTGTTGATTTTGATTATGATGCAAGTACTGTATGTCATTTTTACATTTACACTAGTAGTGCTAATAGTAGTGCTAATGTCTGGGCTCTTGCGTGCCTTGTCCCCGCTCCTAGGAGCAGCCACATGTCTCCGCGTCCTCTGTGAAGACGAGTCTAACCTCTTATCTGAACCTTCCCCTCCCTCTTCGGTTACTGTCCCTATCCCTACACAACTGACCACCCACAACCTTCTGAAGGACCAGCTCTTCTGTCATTCTTGTGCGCTATGTGTCGCACAAGACAACGCACAATCACTGCCTACACACACAGATGATTTCCATGAAATTTTTTATAGTGTTGGTTGTCATGCTACACTTGTTTCGTAAACTTGGTTAGCCCCACGTTTTTCACGCTCTCGTATCGACCTACCAGACTACGCATTTTTATGAACAATCACGTCAATAGGAGAGGGGGTGGAGTTGGCATTTATATCCGGAGCGACATCAAGGCTAGAGTTCTGTCCTCTTCGTCTGGGAATTATCAGGTGAGCCCTGAACACTTAATGTTAGATCTGAAATTATATAATAGTATATTGGTAGGCGTTGTTTACAAACCATCCAATGTGGGTTACATGGAAAAGATTGAAGCTGCGCTTGCCCAACATATTGCTTGTTATGATCATGCTATACTAATGGGAGATTTTAATACTGATCTTCTTAGGGTAAATAATCAATCAGCTAACTTACGGGAGATGTTCAAAATGTTGGAACTTAAATATTTTACTCCTGAGTGCTACACATTATACTAATTCAACTAGTAGGCCTACTTGGCTTGGTCTTGTTAGTGTTCCTAATGAAAATAAAGTTACAAGTTATGGTCAGTTAGAAGCTTAAGGCTTAGCTCATCACGATTTACTGTATTTAACTTATTCTCAAATGTTCGTCAAAGTTTGTCTACCCAAAATAATCAATTGTAAAGATATAAAGAATATACATGTTCACAGCCTGTTGTCAACCCCAAAGAATTTACCAAGGCAATCAATAACAAAGATGGCTACCACAAACAAAAGAGTAGATCTTTTTTACAATCTTGTGCATTGTTTGTTCAATGAGTATGTTCCTCTGGTTGCTAAACGTGTCACTTGCTCCCCTGCTCCGTGGCTAAACCAGAACATTAAATCGTTCATGGCACAACGTGACTTTGCATTTAGGGAATACAAAATGGCCAAATAATCAAAACTTTATCTTTCTGATGAGTTACACCTAAAATATAAATCACACTGTAATAAATGCACACAGCTAAATAGAAATAGTAGAATTAAATACTACAGCAAAGTAGATATGAAGCTGTCAATATGTGCCATATGGAAAAATTTGTGTGTGATGGGGGCTATGCCGTCAAAATTTTCTAAAGTGAATAATATATTTACACGTGATGTGCTAAACTGTAATTTTTCTGAACAACAGTGTGAGCCTGAAAATAATGAGGCTGAGGCTACTCTTATAAATGCAATAAATCAAAACAGGTGTGACAGTTTATATAGGTACTGGTACATAAAGCTATTAAACACATCAAATCTATAGCAGAGGGCAATGATGCAATCCCAATAAAACTTATTTATTTAATCTTACGTGTTGTTTTACCTCCACTTGTCTATAGGCCTATTTTTAGTACATCACTAAACTTGTGCTCTTTCCCAGCTTGTTGGAAAAAGGCCCTCGTACGCCCTATTCCTAAAATATCAAATCCAAGTAGTTTGCCCAAGTACAGGCCGATAAGTTTATTAGCATGTTCGTCAAAAACCCTTGAATACCTTGTACATAAACAAATTTTTTTCTCACATGAATAAATATAAACTACTAAACCACTCACAATCTGGTTTCAGATACCAGCACAGTGCTTGTACTGCACTAGTTAATTTTCTGTTATGACTACAGGCCAGTGGTCGAGATTGGCATGTAACAAATAGTGGTAAAAGAGGAGGGTACCATATGGAAGTCAGACTTTATAAATAGGTTGATTGGAATATGGTAAGGTAATACGTAAAGGAACATTTTGTACAGTGGTCCAGGAAGGAGGGATTAGAAAAGCTTGGGGCTGGACTGAAGGAAATAAAAAATGCATTTGAAAAGTATGTCACAAATAAGGTTGTGAGAGAAGGGGAGACCCACCATACTACTTTCAGTTAACAACATAATACTCATATTGCATTTCGATAAATACACCCCATACAAAGTGAACTAAACATTGGAATATACGCTTATGACATAATATACTTTCGTAATCGTACTTAAGTTTCAAATGGCAGAGATGCTACTGTGGACACTGGTCTCTTGACTTCACCATTGGCAGTTTTCACTGCAATAATTTGAACCAGTCCACCTTAACCAGTAAATGTCTGGTTGATAACGACCAAGCTTCCACTGTTGTGCTGACAGTATTTCGTCCTTAAGTGTGACCAGATCACCAACACACAGGTTAGATACCTTGACCCACCACTTGCGTTGATTTTGTAGCCGTGACAGATACTCCACTGTCCATTGTCACCAGAAATGCTCCACTAATTGTTGTATCAACAGCCACCTGGACAAACGATTGCTCTTCTGTGCTGTAAATTCCCGGTCAGGTGCTACGAGACTACTTCCTGTCAAAAATGCTTTCGTGTAAGTACTTCAAAATTGTTCAGGTCATTTGAAAAAGTAGTGAGTGTGTTGAATTTAGACACGCTTCAACCAGTGTCAGCACTGCGTACATTTCTTCGAAAGTCAATGCACTGCTACCAAGCATTCTGCATTAAGTGATATTGCATTCTTTTAACTCCTTTTCTCCCAAAGTCTTCCCTGGAGACGTGCTGCTGGTAGGTTTGAAGTGCCAGCCAACGCCATGCTTTGCCAGGTATGTCGGTACTGGTAGGTAATGATTTTTACTCTTTACTAAATCACTTAATTCATTCAAACCACTAGCATTTCCTACAGAAGTGGTCCCACAGTCATATAACTGTTGCTAGGCCTACCTCGAGGTGAAATGAATACCTCGAGGTGAAATGAACCACTTCATTCTTGCAATGAAGGCTGGTGTTAGTTCTCTGACTAGTTCAAGATGCTCTGCCTTGGTTGCAAAACATACTACCTAAGCAACATAGCACTTGAACCTCATGGTGCTTTTTGCTTTACAATTATGAAGAATTAGCAGACCAGCATAGTTCACACCACAATGCAAGAATGGTCTAACAGGGTGTATCCTTGCTGCTGGAAGGCTTGTTTAGTCATTTCTGCTCTCTGACGATAATATGTTTAACACTTTTTGAGACACTGCAGAATAGTATCTCTTGCTCAAAAAATTTAAAATCTCTCTTGAATAATGTCTTGTACCATCTGAGAACCAGCATGAAGGTTGTTCAAATGGACCAGCAATATAATATGCTCACTCAGTCTACTATGCTTAGAAATTACAACTGGATACTTCAGTTCCGCTGTAATGCTTGCCTAGTTAAGGCGACAGCCCACTCCGATTAACTCCAGTTTCATCTATGAATGGATAGAGACATGCAAGGTGACTCTTGACAGGCAGTGGCTTGCCTGCTCTCAAACACAGTAGCTCTGAGCCAAAATGCTTTTGTTATACGTTCCTCACATAAGACAGTCCTCGAAGTTGGTCACTTTTTTCACTTCGTCACTATTTTGAAGTGCTCAAAAGTGGCTTGAATATTTGTTTAACAACCTAATTGCCGCGTAGAAATTCTACTAAGTTAACTAAGGGAAGTAAGTAAAATTTTAAGTTTGTTTTGTATTTATTTGTACTGTATTTAAATTTGACGATGGCTTTCATCTTGAACTTGGTAAGTTGGCAACATCGTAAGCTTATCCATGTGTGTGTCTGGAACTATAGTTACCATCATGGTCACGGCCTTAGGTCACGTTTGTTACCACGAAAATTCCTATCTCAGTTTAAAATCGCGAAATTTTTAATCAACAAAATCAATCTTTTACCACGAGGAGAGTTTTGAGAGTATCAAAGTCGACGAAAAAATAGAAGTGGCGGTTGTATAGTTTAAATAAAGTAAAGTGTTTATTTGTCCTGGTAGCTTGTTAAATGGTACCTGTTTAATATTTTTTGGTGGTATGTAGTGATAAAATAATTACTGTATTTACATTTTAACAAGGCAGGAAGAATCTAAGAACAATTAATTTTACATTTGAAGTGGACGTTAATTTGGCTAGAATTCATGTCTTGTGAAAATAGCATTAAATTTTGTTCACGAATTGCCGAAAATGCAAAAAACGACTGACATAATCCAGCAGAAAGTTTACTGGTGGCAGAAAACATTGAAGACAATGCGGATAAAATTGTTGCGTCTTAAATCAGAAATTTTAGGCGGAACACAAAGGTATAGGTTATTCAAAGTTATAAATTCCTTTATCGCATGTGTTTGCACTATTCCACCTTGAAATTACTAATACAGACGCTACTTTGTGAAATATGAAGCAAATGAATTTATCTGACGGTTGTTTATAATTGAAAACATTGGAGGGTCGACACATCCTAATTAATTGCAGAATTTTTTTTGTCCACTAAGTTTTTGATTTTACCGTTGGAATAAATTATATTTATTCTGCTTATTAATATTGTTTTATAACCTGTATATCCTCATTCCGTTCGTATGCACTTAACCCTTAATACCCGAGGTGCGGTCTCCGAGACTGCAACATGTTATCGCATGTATTTGTTTTCCCGACTCAGGGCTCGAATAGCCCTCCCCTCCCATCTACCTTCCTTCCCAATTATCTGCACTCCCGAGGAGTATCAGTTACGCCACAGCTGCCAGGCAGGTTGTGTTATACTGTGATAAAGTTTTGTAGAGGTCTCACAGACCGCACCTCAGGTTATATGTCATGGATCGCGATCGTGGTGTGCGGAAAACAGTTCGTGCTGACAACCCTGATTTTGAAGCTACCACGAGTCAGTGGCTACAGGAAGTTGAAGAAGAGGACTGTAGTGATGCTGATGACTGTGATGAAGATGTTGCCATTCACAGTGACCATTCCACGGCAGATGAAGATGATGAAGAGTCTAAGACGTCTGACAGTGAGAATTCCACATCACATGATGAAACAGAACATTTGGTTCGAAATTACTATGGTAAAACAGGTACAAGTGGGCAGCAACACAATTTACATCTAGAACACGAACACAGAAGCACAACATTATAGTGCAGCTTCCCGGATTGCGAGCTTCTGCACATGTTGGTGTTGAAGCAGATCCTGAAACTGTTATTAATTTGGTAATGATGGATGAAATTCTTCAAGACATTTTGAAGTGGACGAACATAAAAATCGGTAGACAGAAAGCCACAAATGCCAATGTGACCGACATGCGTAAACTTGATTTGACAGAACTAAAAGCACTTATTGGTCTGCTGTTTTATTCAGCAGTGTTCAAATTGAACCATGAGTCCACTATGGCTATTTTTGCGACAGATGGTAGTGGAAGGGACATATTTAGGTGCGTGATGAGCAGACTTCGGTTTGGAATTCTCCTAGCAAACCTGCGATTTGACAACCCTGATGACAGAAATGAACGAAGAAATATCCGACCAAATGCTCCCATTGCAGAAATTTTCGACACGTTTGTGACAAACTGCCAGTTGCTATATAATCTTGGCTCTTGTGCTTGCATAGATGAGATGCTTATAAGCTTCAGGGGGCGCTGCAAATTCAAAGTTTATGTGCCCAGTAAACCTTGTAAATATGGACTCAAGCTAATGTCTCTTGTAAATGCAAAGATACATTACTTTCAGAATGGCTACATTTATGTTGGCAAAAACTCTGATGGCTCATCACTACCTCCAGAAGACCTGAGTTTTTCCAAGCCGACACAAGCCGTTTTGAGGTTGTCATCAGAAATTCAAGGTACGAATAGAAATGTAACAGGTGACAACTGGTTTACTTCAGTTGAACTGGTGAATGCATTGCGCACCAAGGGACTGACATATGTTGGTACTATAAGGAAAAACAAAAGAGAAATCCCAAGTGAATTTCTGCCACATCATTCTCTAGCAGAAGGGTCTGCTATGTTCTGTTTTACAAAAGACATTACTCTGGTGTCTTATGTGTCAAAGAAACGAAAGGCTGTAGTATTAGTTTCGTCAATGCATCACAATGATGCTATTGATGACGAGACACAAAAGCCAGAAATAATAACGTACTACAATTGGACGAAAGGAGGCGTCGATGCCTTAGATGAGAAGTGTGCCAATTATTCTACTGGACGTCGAACACAGAGGTGGCCAATGCTATATTTTATCGTTTATTGGACATAAGCGCAGTGAATTCATTTGTTTTGTTCAACTGTTACAAGGAAAATAAAGAAGTCTCTCGGCTCACTTTTATGAAAACATTAGCGCGTTCTCTTGTGGAGCCTCACATGAGAAGAAGATGTAATGATGCACACTTGCCAAGCGAACTGAGAGCTTGCATTCGAAGAGTGCTGGGGATCCCTGATGAAAGTGTTACTTCCTACACAACTGAAGAAAAACTTCAGAAGAGGAAAACCTGCTACTCATGTGATCCTAAGAAAAAAAGGTAAACGAGTTACGTTTGCTATTTGTGCAAACAACCTGTGTGTTTGGAATGCACTAAGAAAGTGTGCCTGCACTGTGCTGAAGAAATGTAGGGTAAGTTTTACAAAACCACAAAAACGTTGTAACTGCAAATTATTTTTAAAGGGAATGTTTTTCAGCATAAATAGGGACACTTCCAGTTGTTTTGAAAGATTTTGCAAATGTTTTGAAACATTTTGAAAAACAAAGAAATGGACCAAAAATGACTATTTATACAATTTGTGATTTTGTTTTCAAAAAGGGTATATTATGCAATTTTTATATTATAGGTAAAGTGATTAAGAGTATGTGTAAAATTAAAAGTAATGCAGCCCATTTTTCTATATCCTATTTTTGATATTTTTAAACTTATGTATGTTATATTTTGGAACAAATACAGTATTTTAGTAATTTGATATTTTCTCAAAATTTTATTCACAGATTTATTACTTTTCAGAGAAAAGAGAAGATATAAGCTTAAAATATTAAGTATATATGATCAGGCATAAAAATTTACAGTATTTATGATTCCTTGAACCAAAATACTTAAGAGGTCTCACACAATAGATCTTGACCTGCAAAAATTAGTGAAATGGATGACAAAATAACATGGAAAAACAGTACAAATATTAATGAAATCACATTAAAATTGATGCAAAATCATCAAAATATTTTTAACGAAAACAGGTGTGTCTGATATTGTATATGTGAGACATGAGTACAAAGTAAGTGCACCAATGTGTAGTTGTTGTCCAATATAATTTTGTTTGACAAAATGGTTTAAGTGAGTAATGTTTAGGGTATGCCCCTACAAATTTGATGTAGTAGCCCAAAATCACAAAATTACATATTACACGAATTCGGACACAGCCTACAGTTTCATGGCCTGATTGAAAGATAGTTGGATAATGTTGGTGAACGATCATGTGACTCAGTCAATCATGGTAACATATTTTGAGAGTTTATGCTGCCAGTATTGTATCTAGCAGATGTTAGGAAATCTACTACAAAGTAAAAAAATGGCGCAATGTCAGTTTTAATTTTTTAAATAAATAAGTGAATGTGTAGTTAAAACACACAAAAAAAAGTAGTTTTTGATGTTTATTATGTGTGCTATATACAGCAAGCATAAAATACAGAGGTGGCACATATTCAGTGTTTTTTAACATAAAAATGGTACAAATGGAGTCATTGAATACTTTTATATAAAGTCAATTTTTTCTTTTATAGTCGCTTCGTAGTCACTTTTCCAAGTCAGACAGTCACTATATTCACTATTTTAGAGATATTAGACCACTTTGAGGCCTGCCTAAGAGAATAGTGCCTCGTGTAGTTCGCCTACAGTCTGGTCAGAGAAGCTGCTATAACCATTTCATTCTTGGTTGTTTTGCAGTTCTTGTAAAATATTAAACACAGTGCAGTGATTCTATGAATCTTACTCATTGATGACCATCTTTCCAACAGAGATGTATCTATTATGGCACAAACTTCACTAATACTGTACTTATTTTTTTCTGTTGTGCAAGAAGCTCAAAATCAATGTTTTCTGACTCATTACATGGAAGGAAAGGGTTCTGTAATCATGCAGGTCCAAACCACCAGAATGGATGATTGTGTAATTCTGTGGGAGCTATGCTACATGAAGCATAGTCTGCTGGATTGTATGTACCATCCACATGATGTTGCTGAGATAAACAAGATCCTGGATCACTGGCAATACAATAGTGAGTCTGTATAGGCTACCACATTAGTCTCTGTAACAGTCAATGCATTCTTCACAGTTTCAACGGACGTTTTGCACCACACAGCTCTAAACATCGCAATTGGGTTCCATCTTTTGTCGTATCCTGGGTACCATAACAGCTTGCTTTGGGCTTGAGGTGTTGGTTTGATATAAACCTCCTGTCCTATCAGATCTGGCAGGTTGTGGGCTTTTTTAAAGAGTAGCGTATCCTTTTTTTTTTAGTAGGTTTGACACCTTCGTCGGTACTTGCGGTTGCAGGAGTCTCGTGGATGTGGGGATGTACGTTCGTGTTATTCTGGACATAAGTCTTTGTACCAGAGATATCCCCATTCCTGATGTAGGTACAGTAAAACTCTGTTAAGAAGTTCCCACTTAAAAAGTTTTCTCCTATAATAAGTTTGAATTATATTTACCACTTCCATTACTACAATAGTAAATTTGCACTTTTAAGATGTTTTTCCCTGTTAATAAGTTTGAATTTTTCAGTCCCTTCAAAAACTTCTTAACAGAGTTTTACTGTATGTTGCGCCATTTTAGTAATGCTAGCCATGGGTCCGTCTTTGTGTGTCATGATGCTTTTTGCAGTTTTTACTGATGCTTCTGCTTTCCCATTTCCTCTTGGATGGTATAGAGACAATGTTACTTGCTGAAAGTCCCACGTCCGAACAAAGGCCTGAAATTCTGAACTAGTGAAGCATGTGGCATTATCTGTAATCACTTAAGTTGGGATCCCATGTTGTGCAAGCGGAATCTTCATAACTTTGACAGCTGCAGAATCATGACTAGGCAGGTTGTCTTATTTCCCAGTAGTCTGAGTAGTAATCCATTAATATTAGGTACTGCTTGTTAAATACTTGGAACACATCTGCCGCTAACCGATTCTATGGTAGGTTTGGTACTTTGTGTGTCTGCATAGGCATATGCGGTTGTGCCACCGAAAGGTCCCTGCAAATTTTGCAGTTGGTGACTTTCCCGTGAATGTTGTCTTTCATATGTGGCTAGTATAACGTATCTCTTGCTTTGCAAAGGCTCACATCCAGACCCTGATGACTTGAATGTGCCTTCTCTAGCATCTCTGTCCTCATTACTTGGGGCACCACCAGATGTTCCTCTCTGAAAATCATGCCATCATGTACTGTTAGCTCATGTGTACGGTACCAGTAGTCCCACACTCACTCCGGCACATCTACTTTACTCTCTTACCCTCCTTAATGACTGATACCAGTGGCTGCAGTTTTGTGTCTGCTGTTGTCTGTTTTTGAATACAATTCAGCGTGGTTTGTGTCACATTCAGGTGTTGCTGGACTCTGATGGTTTGCAGCTGCACGGCTGATTCATTTTCACTGTCATCCCAGTGGCCTGGGTCCTCCTGCACTGGTGCCCTGCTTAGTGTGTCTGCCAAGTACAATTCCGTACCTTTCTTGTATTACAACCTGATATTGTATTGCTGCAATTTGAGACAAATGTACTGGTGACATTTTGGTGTGGACAGCAATGGCTTCTATGGCTTTTTGAAAGTAGTCTCTAATGGCTGGTGGTCCGTGTGCACGACTTTGTTTGTTCTACCACATAAGTAGTGACGGAAGCTGTTATAACCAAAGAATATAGCAAAGGCTTCCTTCTCTATGTGTGCCCAGTTACTCTCTGTCTGGGTCAGGCATCTGGATGCATAGCTGACTGGTTGTCCATGTTGCAAGAGCGCTGCACCGAGCCCAATCTGACTGGTGTCTACTTGCCCTAGGGTGCTTCTGACTCCGGTTTTGGCATCTTGGAAAGACTGCTATTGGGGGTGCTCCCTCACCCAAGCAGTGTCATCCAGTGTCAACTGACGTAGAGGTTCCGAAAGTGTAGCTAATGCTGTCAGAAATTCGGCCAAGTAATTCACTAGTCCCAGGAAACGCTGTAGGTCTTTCACTATGGTTGGCGGCTGCATGTCCTTGATTGCTCTTATTTTATGTGGGTCTGCCTTCAGACCTTCTGCACTCAACAAATGGCCCATGTGAGTGATTTGCTGTTGATGTAGTCTGAGTTTTTCTGGGTTAAATCGCAAGATACTTCTGTGTGCTCTCTCCATAAGTGCTCAAGATTTGGTCATGGTCTGCACTTGCTGCTTCTTCCGTGTGCCCTCTGCCATACACTAATATGTCATCTGCAATTACTGCGACACCATCAAGGCCCTCTGGAAGTCCTCGGGTGCTGTTGACAATCCAAATGGGTACCGGAACTGCTTGTAAGGTTCTCCATCCGGCCCCCAAAACGTAATTAGTCTGCTGCTCGCTTCACCCAGCTGCAAATGCCAAAATACATGCTTCAGTCTAAAACAAAAATATTTTTTTCCTTGTTACAGGGTGTCTACTAGGTCACTAAAGTCACAAAAGTCCCGAAAAAGTCACGATTTGTGAAAAAGGTCACGAAAGTCCCACAATAGTCACTAATTTGTAGTATATTTTGGTATAAGTCACGAAAATTATTTTCGGGTGTTTGATTCTTGTTGAATCATTTGTCAAACGTGCATATTCACACTACTAGTATTTCTCGTGCACTGTGCAAGTAAAATAAATAATTAGTTTGTATATTTATCATAGTCATCATCATAAAGACAACTTAAATTTAGTTATATATTGATTACATATTTTAAAATTGGACATGCTTCGCGCTATCAGCAGTTGGAGGAAACACAATGAAAATTGTCTGCCGTGTTGCACTTGTTGAAAAATTATTAATTAAACCTGTTTTAAAATATTTTTAAGAAAAAGTCACTAAATTTTACTTTTATAATCTTTCCCCAATTGTGGAAATTATGAAATGTGCTCTTTTCAAAACTTTGTTGACTTCATGTGGGTCCAAGCACATGCATTGCTTGTTTTCTCTGGTTACGAGAACCAGACTGCTAATCCACTCGGTCAGTTCTACGACTTTTTCCACCATTTTGTTTTGCATCCGTTCCACCAGTTTTTTCTGCTGTTTGCCTGAGTGTTAAGGGAAATCTGCTTGGGGCTGCTGCACCAGTTTTGCGCTTAAGTCAATTTCTATATGATGTTTTTCCTGGCAAGCATCCTATTCCCTGAAATAACTCTCGATGCTGATTTATTAACTTTTCTTTCGCTTCAGATACTTTGCTTTGTACATAACAGTGTTGTGCACATACCTTTACCAGCCCTAATGCTTCATTGACCATTGTAGCACTCCAACTGAATTCCACTCCTTTGTAGCCCTACATGTTCTGTCCCTATAATTGCTTTGTAGTCTTCGAAGCTCATAACATCACATGTTGCTCCTGTGTCCAGCTGTACTTGGATTGTGTGGTTGTGGTCCTCCATTGCCAGGTTTGTGATCAATTTCTTCTTTCTCTCAGTATTGAACTGGAACAACTGCTCCCTTTCTTGATTTTCACTTTGGCCTGTCGTTTGTAGAGTCCCTGTTCTACCTTGTGTGTAATGAGTAGTCTCATATGCTGGTCGCTCGTCCACTTGACATTATTTTCCTTCTAGCCATCTTTCTTGCTGCTTGCACAGTGTGGCAAAGTGATTCAATTTGTTGCAGTTCCGACACTTTTTCCCATAGGCTGGACATAGTTCCTTCTTGCACTGATGGTTTCGTCCACAATAGTAGCAGTGAACCAGTGTACTTGGTTGTCCCAGTGGTTGGCCTCTATTTTCATTCTTCCATCTCCCTGGTTTGCTGGCTGCCCTGTTTACAGTTTTGTCAGCCGTGTTGGTGGCTTCCGTCTGCTGCAGCTGGTAGTTTGTTGCTTCGTATGCTCTACATGTATTTATAGCCCCTTGTAAGGTAAGCTTTGGATCAGATAACAATTGCCTCCACAGACGGAGATCTACCACCTTATCTCGTAACATTTCCGCTGCTAACGACCCATAGTCACATGTAGCACTCGAAACCCGAGCCCTGCATACAAACTGTTTTACACTTTCTCTCGTCTCTTGATATGCCGAGCTAAACACCCATCTCTCGTAAATTACATTTTTTGCACGTGTGAAGTGTTTGTCCAGTGCAGCGAGAATAGCTATTGTTTTCTGTTTGTAGACTTCCGATATATCAAATGACTGATATATCTTAACACAGTCCCGGCCAATATTGGATAACAAGCAACTTTAATTGTTTGGTCCTTCTTGTCAAGCCCTGTGGCTACACAATTGTTTTCAAATTGAAACTAAAAAAGTTTCCAGTTTTCTTGGATGTCACCAGAATTTACGTCAATCTGCCTCAGTACAGGTATAAGCTGATCCCCCGCCTCTTCCATTGTGTCAATGCATGCTATTCAATTGTCAATAATTTTGCCCTTCCGCGTGCCATGCCCACGTGTGATGAGTGAGCAGCAGAGGGTGCAGTAGTATGAATTATGTTGTCAAGGTTATGGACTCTGAGAGCTGTGACCTGAAGACATTAACCAATTGATTGTAGAGGCAGCAAAGGAGTGTTAGTGAATGTTTTGACAATGCCTAGGTTATAGCACCCATTCATTTTAAATGGGAAGCAGCCTGTGGATGGCTTTGTTGACAAGACTAGTTCATGTTGCATGGTTGCTGTTACATTGAACAGTTGTCTTGTATTCTTAGAGTTGTATATTGTCTCTTATGTGGGTTTTGTATTTAAATAGTAATGCAGTGTAGGCCTACATGTTTAAAATTGCTGAAATTTTGAATTTTTTTGCTAATTTTATAAAGTTAAAAAAAATTGCAAAAATATTTTGTAATAGGTTTTTAAATATGTCTAGTACCAGCCTGTGATATGCAGTTTCAATGTGAATTTTTTCATTTCATTATTTTAGTTGATTTTTGCAACTTATAAAATTAAAAGCATGCAAATTTAACTTTGAAATGTTATGTGAAAACTGGCTGAGCTAAATTGTTTTAAAGAAGAAAATGTACTCCCGACTAACGTCTACAAAATAACACTGTTTCATAAAAACATAAAATTATGATTTTTTTTTCTACTTGAATGCTTGTAAATTGGAAATTATTCTGTGAAGTGTGCTATTTCGAGTTGTATGTGTTATTTTTCGTTTATTTACACAGTTGGAATTTTCAGAATTTAATGAATGTGTTTGATGTTTTGTAGCATGTCATTGAAGCTAGTCTCTGTCATATATATACACACACTAGCCAAGTTTCCCCTGCAGAGTTGCAGAATGAAACTAATCTTGCTGCTGTAGCTGATACTTGCATGTGAAAGAGCTTCTTACAAGTCTTTGCAGTATTTTATTTCAAAGCATGCATTTTTGTTGAATGAACAGACATCTGATCTGAAAATTGAGTTTGCTGGATATCAGTGTGAAGACATGAGTTACAAATGCAGACATGAGTTACAAATGCTGTTTCATGGCATTTAATACAAAATCTGAAAATTTCAGATATAATTTCAGTGTTTTTCCTAAAAGTGATGTTGGCAATTATGTCTTCCTCACAGTGATGCTTCATGCGAACAAATTTTTTTGTATTGTGAGAAAAAACTTATCTTCTGGAGAACAGTGAAATCCATTCCAATTTTTAGTAGAAACTCTGGTTATCTAGAACATACACAAAATTTGAAAGCATGCTTTTAACCAAAGTTCTCCAGTGACAAGCTTATCAAAGCCAAGGATATAACCCTCAACATGCTTCAGATGTAGGATGAAATGTCTTAACTAAAATATACGTAAAAAATTTTCACTGTCCATCTCTACAAAAGAAAGTTGTGTGAACTTATGTTTTATCTAGATTTATTGTGAAATTTTTTTTATCCAGAATTTGTATTTAAATGGAATGAAATAAAAGCATCTTTTTATTTTTCCTAGAAAAGCATGTAATTTGTTTGAGTAATTTACTGTTACATGTATAAGAGTTGTCTAAATTGCACCAGTGTCGAATACACCTGGAGTTACAGTTCTGTGTTGACATAATGTGAGTTTAAACACTTCCAGTCCATGTTCTGAGCTTTATAATGCTTAACTTTTAAGTAGGTGTATTATCATTATGGTGTTGGTGTGATTTTAAACATTAGTACTGAAAATTGTTAAAAACTACTGATTTTTTAAATGCTAGCTACTAATGACAATGGTAAATGTTGGACATCTCTGCATATTGATATTGACCCCATATTATGTAATTTGTGCGAACACAAAGCTGAGTATGTAATTTTCAGGCTCAATCTGTGACTGTTTTTACATTGTGGCATTAGAAGACACAATTGCATTTTGAAACAAACAATATAAATTATAACAATATAAATGATAATGATATAAGCGTTAACATAAATATCTGCTGTAGAGTGTGGGCTGTTATTTAGGAGAAGGTAATATTAAACTTGTACATGTTAATAAGGTGAATTATACTTTCTTTCAGCCTCCAAGATGGGCATGTTTCCTGTGTGCCCTTGGCTTATTTATATACCAAAGTTTGGATGCTATTGATGGAAAACAGGCTAGACGAACAAACTCGTCTTCACCGCTGGGTGAATTGTTTGACCATGGCTGTGACTCCATTTCTACAGGTGGGCTCAGGTCTCGTGATTTCATCTTTTGATGAAATTTTTTCACATGCAAAGTGAATCTTCTGGTGATTTAATATTAATGCTGGAATGACAAAGGGCACGTCGCATAACAAAAGATGTCAGCCAATCAGCGTCGAAGCTTCTGTAACGTCATTACGTCTGCCTTGACGCTGTTTGGTTGACAAGTTATTTAATTCACGCCATGCACTTTGTGCCACATCTGTTGCGCTGTTGTTATTCTAGCAAAACACTGTAGCATTGTTAAGTGTATGAAGTGAACTGCAGGTATCACTGATTTGAAGTAGTCTCCTTTTTACAGTAACACAATGGTTTTGTTTCAGTTTTCGTAGCACTGTCAGCATGTGTGGCTGTTCAACTTGGCTACTATCCATCATGGATGTTTTTTCAGTGTTTTTGTGCAATGACTCTGTTTTACTGTGCACATTGGCAAGCGTATGTCTCAGGAACGTTAAAATTTGGGAAAATTGATGTTACTGAAGCACAGTTTACAATCATGTTTATACATTTAGTGTCTGCTACGTTTGGACCCGCCATCTGGATGACAGAGGTCAGTCGATTCAATATTTATTGTATCATTTCTGTCCACATGTTACGTTAGTGCAAGCTGTATAATCAGTTTACATTGACTTTTTTTTGTAAACTGGTTTTTAATGTTCAGTCATTTGTGCTGAAAAGCTAACATATCGTTTTGTAGAAAGCAGTTGCAGTTATGTAGTGACTGAATTGTGGGTAAAATTTTGAGCATGATATGTTACATGTGGTTAGTGAGTAGAGAAAGGGACATTTAATAACTTCACTGACCTGCATGTTAAAATACACTCCCTTATGTATACTCAAGTCCCGGCCGTTTGTCCATTAGCTGCTACTCACCAGAACAGCCAAAGACGTTACAGAAGAACAAGACTGTTGTACTGCTCATTTGTTACATGACCAAACTGAACGCTGCCATATTGCAGCCAAAGATATGTAATTGTGTACTTTAGCCGTGGTGGGGGGAACTATTTTTTTCAACAAAAAGCATTGGTATAGGACAATGCATGTTACCAGCTGCAGTATGGCGCCATTCAATTTGGTCACACGTAGAAATAGGTAGTGAGCCTTGGTCTAGCACCCCTTGGAAACAACAGACAGTGAACAGATAGCCGGAGCTTGAGTAGGTAAGACAGTGCAGTCTTACATGTGAGTCATTGAACTCTCGAAATGTTCCTTTCCCTAGTAATGAGTGACAATAACACTACAAGTTACATGCATCCATTTGTGTGGAGGCATTTTGCATATTCAAGAGGATAAAGGGCAAACACATTTACAAAAAAATAGACATGTGTGTCGGGTGTCACATTGATTCCGTGTACAACTTTAAGTTTATGTAATACCTGTTTTTTTTTGTCAGTTCACTTCTCTGGGCCTTTCAGCTGTGATTCACTAATTTTAAGTTATAACGACAAAGATTGCACATTGCACTTCCTATGTTATTTTGAAGTTTTTGTACTTTCGTTTTAGTATCAGTTTTTTAAATAAATACTTAAAGAACTGTTTAGGTATATTATTTATTCTCAGTTTTTCTTAGATTTTTTTTTTTTAATGCAAATGGTAGATAAATTACACTCCCAAGTATTATTACTGGCCATTTCAGTAAAATTTTATCATTTTTAATCAATTGGAAAGTTGAATAAAGATTGAACAGAAATAATTTAAATTCAGAAATAAGATGTAAATTTAAACAACATGAGTGTACAATGGAAGAATGGGGCCTGCGTTGGATTTAGTGTAATTTACTGCAAAAGTCTTTGAGGTCTTTTCCTGTACTCTGTGTATGAGGGTAACACATCACATATAAACAATGTAAAGAACAAGTAGATACTCTTAACTTTATTTGACTGTAGGGTCATTATTATTTTAACTTATAAAGTTACAGCAGTTGTTTAAGGTGGTATCTTTTATAGACGTTTAAACGATAAGGGAAAGCACCCGAAATTCAGAAGTCAAGTTTAAAAAAAAATGGAGAAAAATACTTCTTGAATATGTCAATTGAAGGGGTTGGTGCAACAAACAGTCAAGTACAGTTTGTGAAATTTTTCAGGAGAAGCGAAAAATGTTTTGCAGTCGATCATATCAATATATAGGTATACATTGAACATTGTTGGAAAGGAAGTGCATAAAAGAAAAGATTGGCATAGTAATTATATTTTTGATCTTAAATGTATTATTAAAAATGCATATAAATAATACAAAAATGTGGGCATACAACTGTTTGTTGCATTGAACAAATTATATGAGCCTGTATAAATGTATATGATATTGTAAAAGTAGTTTATATTATGTAATAGTAAATTGTATATAACTATAACCACTTGGTTACATAGTTATTAATTATTTGCAGTCATTCCTTCTTATACAAGTTTATACTACTTACTTCTTTAAGCAGGTTACAAAAACAATGTGAAAGCTGCATGACACATGTTATTTCAAGCTATATACATTTAATGTCGTGCTGTACTACTGTTTGTGATTGTTTATACCAGTAATATAAAAAAAACTATACTTTTACAATCACTATGTCCATATAACTGAGAAACTGTAACCCCTGTTCACTCATCGTCACACACCCTTCCATCTCCTCTCTTCAGGTTCGCGTAGAAATTGATATATACTGGAGGAACATATTTCTGAGCAAGCTTCATGTCATCATCGTACTTCAGAGGATTTAGTAGAAGACATGCTTGTGGTGCTTAAAGTGCATCTCCTAGAGAAACTTTCAAAAGTTTGTATTTCTCCATTTCACTTACGACAAAAGCATGGTTTTTATTGACAAGAACTTCATCTGGATATATTTCATTGTATATAAATACCTCGTTTTTTGATATTGAGAATAGCCTCCTTTTGTAATCTGCTTGTTTATTAAAATATGGCTCAAATGACTTTTTCAGATTCAGCACTTCGTTCTGTAAGATACGATGGCCATAAAAGTCTTTCCCACACCCCTCATTCACACGCACAGGCTCTCTTACGCACATTTCTCTTCCATTTGTCAGGATTTATTTGTCTCTTCTTGCCTTTCACGATGTTACCAGCACCTGAATCACTATCAGAAACGTCCATTTTTACAATCACAATAATAACCAATACACCAAAACGATTATATGAGAATAGGATTTCCTTTATGATAGTATACCACTAATTACTAAGTAGCGTTGGTTTCTAAGAGTCTGGTGAGATGACGCCATTTACATGACGCCCACTCTAACATTAGTAACTGAAACTAACTAACAAATGGTGCCCAAAGGAATTAAAAGATTGCTCTGTCTGCAACTGGCCAGCTAATGCAAAAACATATATTTTCTGAGCAACAAAAAGTCGCGTTAAATACATGTCTGTTTGTCGCTCCAATATGATATTCTGTGCAAGAAATAGTTATCTTTAATAAAGCTATAGTTCCACTTGGAGCAACGAAACATTACTTTATATTGCGTCAACAGGTGCAGCTTGACCATACGATGCAACACACACACAAAAACGTATTTATGGATAAATGTCACTTGACTGTTTATTGCACCGAGTCCTTCAATTGTTTTTCTAGTGTATAATTTTCTATGGATTTCCACCTTTGCATGCAGCAATTGGAGGCCCTGGCATTGTCTTTGTTTTTAACCTAGTAAATTATTTTCTAGAAGAATCCCCATTTCTAGTAGGAGTGAAGCAAGCGAGTTCACTTCTCAAGCTTTGTATTGGCAATTATTTGTTTGTTTTATTTATCAATTATTTTGATAGCTCAGAAACAGCTTGCTTAACAACATGGATACTACATTTCTGAAAGGAAAAAAAAAAAAACATTGGTTTGGAAATATTTAAAGGGACTTCCAAATCTAGGACTACGAATGTGTGTTCTCTTGATTCAGAAGTGGAAAAAAATGTTTGTAAAATGTATGGTAAATATTTTATGGTAAAAAAAACTTATGTTTTACATAAAAAAAATTTTTTTACTTATATATATATATATATATATATATATATTTTTTTTTTAATTCACAGGAATTAAATATGTTTTTCTTATGGTTTCGTGCATAAAGTGCTTTTTTTTGTGTTTTTTAATAATAAATTATTACAGTAAAATTACTTTAACAAAGGTTCTCTATAAGTTACATTAAGCTTATAGACATTGACATTTTTACTGCAAATTTGGCCACTTTACATATTTGTACTGCTGGTTTGGGGGATACTGATTCCGGATTGAGGAATATTAGATTTTCGGCTTCTGGACCACTGGTTGTTTGCGCTGCCTATTTTAAAAATCTATATTAAAATATCATGGGATTTTGTTTGTACGCGTTTCTAGTCAACAAGATATTTTAGGAAATTCTTCCGGTATATAGATTTCTTGATTTGAACAATTATTCAGCTTCTCAAATTTTTTAACAAGAAATTTTTTTAACATTCAGAATCCCTGGTGTTTTCCCGTAATAGGGAACATTAACAAATCCAGTTACGTACCATGATTAAACTACGTAAATTAGGTTTGTATTTTGTCGTGTGTAGAAATATAACAGTAAAAGAATATTATTCATTTAATGTACCGTTAAGTCCTTGCTCAACATTATTGTTAGGTTCTTAGAACAAGATGATAAGAGAGAGTAAACCTATACTGAACACAGTTACTGTAACTATTTGTGTGAATCAGTACTGTTTAACTGCACATGAATTTTTTTTCTTAATGTATCTAGACATTTTTTCATAAGTTTTTTGAAGCACTTTAGATCTAATGAAAGCCATATTTTTTGGAGATATTTTAAAAATTATATTAGGAATTGCTCCAAAATTAAGCCACCCCAGCATACAATTGCAATATTAAAATTTACAATAAAAAATTAAAAAGGAAAACTGAATATTACTCATAAAAACTCATTTTCTTTCTGTTTAAAAATTAATTACATTCACCTTTTTAATGTTTTGTACCACTGTGAAATTTTTGGTGAACCGACATTCAAACAAATTCTCTTCAACCTTCCTGCATTCTTTGTTTAATTATACTCACAAGTCTATTCTTTACATCATGGATACATCCTTTCTTCGGTCCATGAAACACTTTCTGCAAAATACATTACTGGTGATTTGAAGCAATTTGAAATATGCTTTCCAATCATAAATGTTAATGTTACATATTTTTCTAATTTTTACAGTGTCTTGCTTTTTAGCCATATCAATTTCACAAACAGTGTGCTAGCAAGCACAGAAACTAAATTGGACAACTCAAAGCATATCAGAAGGAAGTTATATTTAGCAACCTGCTGGGGTTAGGTTTGCTCATTTATAAGAGATTTGCTCAATTACCAGGTTTTCTCTAAAAACCTGCAAGCAATACAGAGTCTCGGGACTTATTGAACTCTTGAAAACTCTACTTGGGTTATTTTTTAAATGCTTTAAAAGTTGAAATTTTACACTTTCTCATGCTAACCTTGTGACTTATATAACTGCTTATAGTCGGATTTGTTTATCATGCGTCAGAGTACGGAAGGCTGTAGACATGACAGGAATCTGTAACTTAACTGCCTGCAGACTAGTTCTGTTAATTTATGTTCTCATCACTTTGCTCCAAGCGCAGTGACTTAAGAACAGTGACTAACCGCAGTAAGCTAGGTTTTCTCAGTCAAGCCACCAGAATGCTGTGTCATCAGGATGCCTATTCTGTAACTTACTCAGTAGTAACGTATAACGTCCCATTACCAATCCTTTACCAATCCACACAATGTGGAGCGACAGTGAAATAATGGGCATAATATTGTAACAACCATAAAATAAACAGACAACCTGTTTGGATGCAATTTGTTAATTTAATAACCTCTCAGGGCATTAGATCATGAACAATGTAAGATTTCATTGAAAAGAATAACATTCTGGGTAGTTGTAGAAATCACGGCAACACTAGTAGTAGGCCCATGTCGATTAGTGTAAATTTAAAATACAAATTGTGTTAAGTTGGAATGGCATAGCTCAGCTTGGAAAACAAAAGAAACTTATCTGCAGGGTATTCGTAAGTGTAAATATTAGACTGTTTAAAAGGAAAGACGAGAGGGAAAAAAAATGTTTTAAACAACTAATTAACTATCAGAGAGGCAAAGATACTAAAAATTTAGCAAGTTTATTGCCAGTACAGAGCATTATAAATTGTCATCCAAACTTAGCTGTTTTTCTACGGCATTCGCTGTGTCGTGAAGATGTAATTCTCGTTGGTGAACTGGCCGTCTTCTGGTCATATTTATGGAATACTGTAGGGTTCTGTGCCTTAACAGGTCAACCGGGTAGCCTTACTCAAAAATAAATTTTGTGCGGACTTCACTGCATCGTCGATCCACACATCATTTCTGTCCAAGATGGCCATAACAATTACGCCTCTAAAACTACAACTTTTTTCAAAGCCTGAAAAATATATTACAACAAGTGCATATTTAAAAAATCAGCCTATGAATATATGTCTCTCTAGTGTTACCGTGGTGTAAATATCCCGTTGCCTCCAGCATCACATAAGTTAAACATAGCTCTCGGTAAACACAAAACACAAGTCTTAGAGAAAATATACTTTGGAAATACGTATAAATCTGCAGTTAAACAAAAATATTGTGGTCTACCAAAAATATTAATTGAAACTATTAAAAGAAAAATATTCAATGGAAAAATAACAAACATTCTGTCATTAAAATCACGTAGTTAGCTAGAGAAAATAAAATAAACAAATATTTGTTACAACAAATAAAGTAAAAAATCAAGTAACATGCGACACAACGATGAGATGAAACAAAAAACACAGCAAATATCAGACACGAACAGAAAAATAACAAAAAGACACAACAAATAGACGAGACAAAACGCAACAGGTAACAGACATATACAGAAAAGACAAACGACACAACGAAGAGACGAAACAAGACACAGCACATGAAACCTAACAGAACACTTAAGCCCACAGAAACCGAAAAAATAGCAGGAACTCTAGTTATTCCGTATGTTAGAGGCCTTTCAGAAAAATTAAGACGTCTGGGAAACAAATACGGACTTCAAACAGCATTCT